>JAQZBX010044063.1:0-21475 GCA_029593785.1 Cabassous unicinctus
ACTGAGGGATGTTTGAACTCAATGCCATGTTCTTAGTCATTAAATCTGCACTATACAATATGATAGGTATTTGCCATATATGGCTACTGAAAAATTGAAATGTGGCTAACCCAAATTGAGATGCTCTGTAAGTGTACAGTACACACTAGATTTCAAAGAATTCATATGAGCAAAATAATTTAATATCTCATTAATTTTAATACTTGCTTAAGTGTAATAATATTTTGCCTATATTGGATTAAATAAAATGTATTATTAAAACTAATTTTACCTGTTTATTATTTTCTTTTCAATGCTGTTACTAGAAAATTTTAAATTACCTATGTGGCTTCTATTGGACCATTCTGTACTAAACTTTAAAGTATCCATTCTTCTTTGACAAATTAGGGGAAAAGGAATCAGAACTGTTTGTCCCTTGCTTAGCACACTTTTGCCTCCTATTCATTTTTTGTCTCTCTCTCTTTACTTCCTTCATTGTAAAGTATTATTTATATAAATATTGTATATGTCCTATTGAAATATAAGCTCCTGGAAGGCAGGCCTTAGAGTTTTCATCTTGCAATATCAAGAAACAAGGCAAAGGAGATTTTAAGATGAATAATAGTGTCTGAAGCTCTGTAGATCTACAGACCTGTCAGCCTTTCTCTCCCCACAAGCTGCTCTCTCATCACCCAGAATGGATTCAGGAATGCCTACATCAGGATCGCTCAGGGTGGGCAAAGTATAAGCTGTGGTCCAGTTCAGCCCACCTCCTTATTTTGTAAATAAAGTGCTACTGGAACACAGCTATGCCCATTTGCTTACATATTGTCTATGACTGCTTAGGATACGACGGCAGAGTTGAATACTTGCTAGACACCAATAACCTTCAAATCCTAAAATATTTATTGCCTGTCACTTTATAGGAAAAGTTTTCCAACCCTGAAATAGCTGATGCCACCATTTAGAGTTGATACTTTCTTTCTGAATCTTACATCTTAGGTAACAATTATATTATATTTATGTTAGAATCTGATGAAAGAACTTATGACCCCAACTGGTTTCACATCCTGTTTCAAGGATGTTAACATTTGAATAAACACTTCTAGACGACGAATCCCTATAAGGCTTTGTGACTATCTCTTTCCATTAAGATTCGGAACTGAAAAAGAATTCTGATTTGTCTCTACCATGATACTCTGGAATAGGGATCATCTCTTAATTTCCAACAGAAGTTTAGGGAGTTCAGGGTTTCAAGGCTTGTAACGGGGATGTCCAAAACTGTTGCTTTAATACTTCCAATGTCAGAAAAGTCACTCTGGAGAAAATGAAAGATGCTTACCTACAGGGGAGTGAGCTCTTTAAAGACACTTTACTATAGATGAAAGAGTGAGGAAATCAATACAGATATAATACCATTATTACCATAGCCTGTCAATACAAGGTGACTTTGCATTTTTTATTTTATCCTGCCCCAAGTGGGTCATTTGAAGGTCACAAGTGATGAGGGACATGCTCATTTTATTTAAATGCATTTATTTTTCTTGATACAAACAATTGAACTCAATTTTTCTAGACATAGACTATCAGGTAAAATTAAAGCTATACTTAAACAAGTGAAACTTTTCACCAAGGCTAGAGTGAAAGGATACAGAAACATTTACTACTTACTGATGCTTCTACAACTAGCTATTGTCAACATTTCATACATCATCTTTATATTAAACAATACTGTGGCAAGTACTGTCTATATAATTATATAAAATTGAGTGATAAAATAAGTAATAAGGATAGGAGGATTATGGACATCTTTGAAAGATTTTTATCAAATTGTGCAATAGCTTTTTTCTGAAAAGGGTTCTTAGAGCAAAATATAAATTGGGGTATTTCATATAAACACATTTGCACTCTATCTATTAGGGTCTCTTTATTTGCTCCAATGAATAACTGAAACATGTTTAGGGGAAATTAATGATGGCTTTGAAACATTCAGAGGAAATGTTGAATGAAATAGCTGCTCTGACAAATAAAATAGGGATTTATTTATTCTGAAGGTCCAAGGAACTATTTTATGAAACAACAGTTCTTGATGTGGGCTAAGCACAAAATGAGCCATTGACATGCAAAAAGGGAAATTCTAGATTTCTATTTAAAAACCAAGAATACAATTAAACTTCACTATTATTTATAACATTAGTTTATACTGGCACCTTTATTAAGTCCTAAATGTCACTTACAGGATGAGGTTATCATGAAGAAAAAGTGGTAGTTGGATTTTGTGAAGGGGTTAACAGTGGCATCCTCAGCCATAGATTTACCTTATCATACTGAATTATATTGGAGTTTATATGTATTTCATTAGATGAATTTTTGGATCAGATCATCAGGTGTTATCTAAAGTAACACTTACTAAATGAACAAGTGGCAAAAATATGCCTGTAAAGCAAAAACAAATTCAAAACAATACAAAATTATAGATTAGAATATTACAATACAACCACAGATGAAACCCAAGAAAATGATGGAGCTGGCACTTCTACTCCTTGTAGAAATTCCTCAGCCACATAACAGGTATAACAAACCTTATCTCATTTCCAATTCTATTTTTAAGTATATTATATAACAATATATATAATATATTTACATAACAATTACACATCATATAATACATTATGTAATTAGTAAATAATGATGGGGGCATGATCACAAAAACTTGGAGTTCACCCTTGGAGTTAGTTGTAACCATCTACTCCACATTTGTACATTTTACCAACAACTGAAATGAGGGTAAATCAATACACAGGGATGTTTCAAGTTATTTCAAAGGATTTCTTGACAGTGTTAAAGCATTGCATGGGAGGTTGGGATTTTTTAAAACCTGACCCATAGTTTATCAAAGGAAAATAATCTTTTTATGTTATATCATGTTATATTTGTATATACACACCATGTATTACCACACCACCACCCACATAAATATACACACATACTTATTTTAAAAGAGAAATATCTAAACAAACTTTCATGAGAAAGTTTCAAGTTCCAGGTTTGCTTTGGTAACCATTATGTCTTTTGGGCTTTATATAGTGTCTGGCACATACTAGGTAACAGTAATAAATATGAATAAATTAATACAAGATTAAACACCTTGTTTGGTTTTGTGGTGGCTGAGAGATGGTTATGTGATATCTGGATGTTTCTTCTAGACCTCTGATCTCATGGGAGGGTTATAGCTCTGTTCAGAGTTAAGCCTTAATAAGAGTTTAAGAATAAAGCCAAAGTTTTTGTATACTGAAGATGGTAAGGGTAGGGCAGCAGGTAAATATTGTGGTATTCTAGAGAATGACTCTCTAAGTGGAGGAAATATTCAGGTCACTCAATACACTCAAATAGTTGATGAGATGAAACTATTATCATAGTAGAGATGACTATGACATATTAATTTTCTCATTGGCTGTGATTCTATTTCTGATTAAATACCATTTGATTTTTACTGTATTCCTTTAGATATAATCTATCTAGGATAATTATGCATAAGTATGTTATGATCCATAAAAATTTGTCAAATTTTAACTCTCAATAATGGTATTATTCATTCCAAATATTTGTTGGGCCATCTCATGGTGGCTTCCAGGTACAGTCTATGGCTACTATCATATTAAGATCCTGGATCCTGCCGAACCTAGGGCTCCTATAAACTCCATACTTCCAAGATATCATATAATACGCTTACAACAAATACTTACAAATTATTGAATGTCTAGAAAAATTTACGTAACAAAACTAAGGGGTAGGGCGTGTGCAGAGAGGTTAGGTATGCAAAAATAAGTTGGCTTTGTTTTGCCTGATGTTGTTTACTTAAAGAACAGTTTCTATATTAAATTAGATGATATATTTTCTATGTCATTTACTTTAGAAAGATTAACCTTATTTTCTTAACCTGAAAATCAGCAGCACCAGACTCAGTAGAATCCTATTTCTTGTTTTTAAATTATCGTTATATTAGTACTTTAGCTGGATGGTAATAAACTCTCCTTCCAGCTGTATTATTCTACAGGTCTTTAACCCTTAACTACTCAACTGTATGTGTATATACTTATATGTCTACTTTGCTAGGCAGACATAAAGGTATTGTGAATGAGGCAGTGAAAGTTGAAAAGATACTGGAATAAAAGAAGCACACACAGGGGAGAATGAAGAGTTTGTCACAGTTCCCACGAGCTTGTTCCACATACTTTGCCAAGAAAACAAGAAAGGCAATGTAGACTGAAAGAAAATTCTTAGGGACAATTATTTTGGCTTAAACAAACAACATGACATCCTTCAAGTCCTAAAATCAGGCATGGTTAAATGAGTTTATAGTAAGGTTAACCCCTGGTTTCATACCCCAATTCACTATGAAAAGCAATTTCATGTTCCCAATGGCTATGTGTTGCTCTAATTTCAAGAATACCTATTTAGCAGTCTTTTCCAAAGCAATGAGCTTATTTAATTTTATTTAATATTGGGATGCTATTCCATAACAATGTTCTATTGGTGGGCAATGAGATTAATCAGGAGAAAAACAAAACAACAACTGAGAAATGTATAACAAAATAAACAAGAACCCCTCATAAGTTAAAGACAAGATGATAAAAATATTGTTTTCAACTCTCTGGAGTCCTTTGTTCAAGTTAACAAAAGCTTCTTTGTTTTAAAAAAATCAGTTTTATTGAGATATATTCACATACCATACAATCTATCCAAAGTGTACAAACAATGGCTTTTAGTATAATCACAATGTTGTGCATTCATCACCACAAAAAATTTTAGAAAAATTTTATTACTCCAAAAAGAAAAACTTGATAATCCCTCTATCCTTCCCTAACCCTACTTAATCACTAATCTAATTTCACCTTTATAAATTGACTTATATTTACATTTTATATAAATGGAATCATACAATATGTAGTACTTTGTGTCTGGTTTCTTTCATTTACCATAATGTTTTTTGTTGTTGTTGTTTTTGTTTTTTGCCTGGTATTAACATTTTGTATCATTAACATACATTTGTTCAGTTAATAGCTTTTTCTGACAACATAATAGGTTTACATGACCATATCTTAGTCTCTCAAGCCACTAATAAAAATAAAACTGTCTCAATATTAACCTACTTATTAGCCAAAGCAATGTATTTTATGGTTGAGAAACCTGAGGTCTATGATGGTTAGAACTTGTCCAAAGACAAGCAGCTAGTTAGTGTGGTGGTTTGAAGCTATATATACCCCAGAAAAGCATGCTTTTAAATTTAAGTCATTCCTGTGGGTGAGGACCCATTGTAAGTAGGATCTTTTGGTGAGTAGGATCTTGAATTAAGAGGTGACCCACTTCATTCAGGGTAGGTCTTAGTCCTCTTACTGAAGTCCTATATAAGAGAATGGAATTCAGACAAAGAGAGAGAAAGCTACAGAAGGTGAAAGCAAGGAAACCCAGAAGAGAAAAGAGAGACCAGCAGATACTGCCATGTGCCTTGCCATATGACAGAGAAGTCCAGAATTGCCAGAAGACAGACTTTGGGGAGAAACCATTGCCTAATGATACCTTGATTTAGACATTTTTATGGTTTTAAAACTGTAAGCTTATAAACTAATGAATTACCACTGTTAAAAGCCACCCCATGTTATGGTACATGCTTTCACCAGATTAGCAAATTAAAACAATTAATAATGGGGCTAATATCTGAATTCAGGCAGTTGGACTGCAGAGTTCATGATATATCACTATAATGATGGCAAAATTAAAATATAACTATACTATACTGTGGCAGTTTGATATCATTGATGAATTCTAAAAAAAAATAGTGATTATGGTTGTAAACTGCTTTGTTCCTCTGGGTGTGTTCCCCATTGATTTTATTAAATGTAGAGGTTTCATTTTTATTTGATTAAATTAAGATTAGGGCTTTGATTCAGCCACATCAGTAGGATGTTGAGTCCTGCTGCCTTGGTGGGTGGACACTCTCACACAGAAAATGACACAGCAGAGGAAAGAGCTTAGGTTTTGATGCTGGAGCCCCGGGGAGAGAGTGGAGCTGTTCTCTTGACAGTTTACAGGTGGCCTTGTGGAGAAAGCAGAGCATCTGAGCATGGAAAGAGATGAGCCCCGGGAAGAGAGACTAGCTGTATGCCAGCCTACAGCTGAGACCAGAAGAAGCTGGGACCACAAAGTCTTAAGATGAAGAGGAAGGCTGAACCCTTGCAGAGACTGGCAGCCATCCTGCTCCAACATGTGGCAACAGACTTTGGCTGACTAATACAATGCATAGAACAGCTGGGCAAAGAATCAATAAAGAAACAGAGAGCTTGAATAATATGATAAACGGACTAAACCTAATCAACATGTATCAAGCATTGTATCCCAAAACAGCAGGATATACATTCTTCTCAACTGCTCATGGATCTTTCTCCAGGATAGACCATATGTTGGGTCACAAAGCAGATCTCGATAAATTCAACAAGATCAAAATTGTAAAAAGCACTTTCTCTGATCATAATGAAATAAAATTGGAAATCAACAAGAGACAGAAAAGGGGAAAATTCACAAATATATGGAGATTAAACAACACACTCTTAAATAATTAGTGAGTCAAAGAAGTTGCAAGAGAAATCAACAAATATCTCAAGATGAATGAAAACAAGAACACAACATATCACAACCTATGGGATGCAGTAAAGGCAGTGCTGACAGGGATATTTATTGCTCTCAATGCTTACATTAAAAAAGAAAGAGCTAAAATCAATGACCTAACTACACAGCTGGAGGAACTAGAAAAAGAACAGCAAAGTATTCCCAAAGCAAGTAGAAGAAATGAAATAAGAAAGATCAGAGCAGAAATAAATGAAAATTGAGAACAAAAATAACAATAGAGAGAATTAACAAAACCAAGATTTGGTTCTTTGAGAAGATTAACAAAATGACAAACTCTTAGCTAGACTGACAAAGTAAAACACAGAGAAGATTAAAATAAATAAAATTAAAAATGAAAACAGGGACATTACTACTGACCCCACAGTAATAAAAGAGATCCTAAGAGGATATTATGAACAACTCTATGCCAACAAACTAGACAACGTAAACAAAATGGAAACTTCCTAGGAATATAGGAACAATCTACACTGAACCTAGAAGAAATAGAAGACCTCAACAAACCAATCACAAGAAAGAGAAACAGTCATCAAACAATTGCCCAAAATGAAAAGCCCAGGACAAGATGTTTTCACAGGTGAGTTCTAACAAGCACTCAAAGAAGATTTAATACCAATCTTACTCAAGCTTTCCAAAAATTGAACAAGAAGCAACGCAACCAAACTCATTCGAAGAAGCCAATATCACTCTAATACCAAAGCCAGATAAAAATTACAAAAAAAGAAAATTATAGAACCATTTTCCTAATGAATACAGATGCAAAAATTCTAAAAAAACAACAACTTGCTAATCAAATCCAACAACATATTAAAAGAATTATTCATCATGATCAAGTGGGATTTATACCAGGCATGCAAGAGTGGTTCAACACAAGAAAATCAATCAGTGTACTACATCACATTGATAAATCAAAAAAGAAAAATCACATAGTCCTATGGATTGATGCAGAATAGGCGTTTGGCAAAATACAGCATCATTTCTTAATAAAATACTACAAAAGATAGGAATTGAAGGAAACTTTCTTATCATGATAAAGGTTATATATGAAAAACCCACAACTAACATTGTACTTAATGGTGAAAGACTGAAAGCTCTCCCATTGAGATCAGGGACAAGACAAGGATGCCCATTGTCACCAGTGTTGATCAATACAGCGCTAGCAATTCTAGTACGGCAATCAGGCAAGAAAAAGAAATAAAAGGCATCCAAATCAGAAAGGAAGCAGTAAAACTCTCACTATTCACAGACAATATGGTCTATTACCTAGAAAATCGTGAAAAATCTACAACATAGCTGCTAGAGCTAATAAACAATTTCAGTAGAGTGTCAGGATACAAGATTAAGATGCAAAAATTAGTGGTGGTTCTACACACTAGTAATGTGCAATCTAAGGAGGAAGTCAGGAAAAAATTCCATTTACAGTAGTGACTAAAATTATCAAAATTAAGGAATAAACTTAACTAAGGATGTAAAGCACTTGTATTCAGAAAACTACAATGCATTGCTAAAAGAAATTTTTAAAATACCTAAATAATTGGAAGAACATTCCATGCTCATGGAATGGAGGACTAAATATCAATAAGATGCCAATTCTACCCAAATTGATATACAGGTTCGATGCAATCCCGATAACAACTACACCAGCATTTTTAAACAAATGGAAAACACAATTATCAAATTTATTTTGAAGAGTAAAGGGCCCTGAATAGCCAGAAACATCTTAAAGATAAAAAGCAAAGTTGGAGGACTCTTATTTCTGGACCTTAAATCATATTATCTAGCTACAGTGGTAAAAACAGTATGGTATTGGCATAAAGACAGACACATAGACCAATGGAACCAAATTAATGGCTCAGAAATAGACCTTTACATTTATGGTCAAGTAATTTTTTACAAGCCTGTCAAACCCATTCAGCTGGGTAAGAAGAGTTTATTCAAAAAATGGTGCTGGGAGAACAGGGTATCTATAACCAAAATAGTGAAAGAGGATCTCTATCTCATACCTTATACAAAAATTAACTTAAAATGAAAAATAGACCAAATATAAAAGCTGGAAATATAAAGCTCCTAGAAGAAAATGTAGGTGGTAGATTTTTTTTTCTTTTCTTTTTTTTTCAAATATATATTTTTTATTTTTCTAAAAGATACTTAGATTACATAAAATGTTACATAAAAAATATAAGGGATTCCCACATGTCCCACTCCCCACACCTCCCACTTTTCCCAACATTAACAACTTCTTTCATTAGTGTGGTACATTCATTGCAATTGATGAACACATTCTGGAGCATTGCCACTAATGATGGATTATAGTTTACATTGTAGTTTACACTCTCTGCCACTCAATTCTATAGGTTGTGGCAGGATATATAATGGCCTGTATCTGTCATTGCAATGTCATTCAGGACAATTCCAAGTCCCGAAAGTGCCCCCATATTACACCTCTTTTTTCCTCTCCCTGCCTTCAGCACATCCAGTGGCCACTGTCTCCACATCAATGATATAATTTCTTCCATTACTAGAATCAGATTCTTAAACCTTATACCAAAACATGAGCAATGAAAGAAAATATGGATAAATGGGACCTCCACAAACTTAAAACATTTTTGTGACTCAAAGGTCTTCGTCAAGAAGGTAAAAAGGCAGTCCACTTAATGGGAGAAAGTATTTGGAAACCACGTATCCAATAAAGATTTGATTTCCATTCTATGTAAAGAGATTATTCAATTCAACAATAAAAGAGCAAACAATCCAATTTAAAAATGGGCAAAAGATTTAAATATATATTTCTCCAAAGAGGAAATACAAATGGCCAAAAAGGACATGAAAAAATATTCATATCACTAGCTATTAGGGAAATGCAAATCAAAATGACAATGAGATATCATCTCACATCCCATAGAACGGCCATTATTAAAAAAAAACAAACACAGAAAATAATTAGTGCTGGAGATGATGTGGAGAAATAGGAACAGTTCTTCACTGTTGGTGGGATTGTAAAATGGTGCAGCCGTTGTGGAAGACAGTTTGGCGGTTCCTCAGGAAGCTAAATATAGAACTGCCATATGATGCAGCAATTCCTCTACTAGGAATATATCCAGAAGAACTGAAAACTGTAACGCGAGCAGACATCTGTACACCGACATTCACAGTGGCATTATTTACAATTGCCAAAAGATGGAAACAACCCAAGTGTCTATCAAACAATGAATGGATAAACAAAATGTGCTATAAACATACGATGGAATACTATGCTGCAGTAAGAAGAAATGAAATTGGGACACATATGATAACATGGATGAATCTTGAAGATATTATGCCAAGTGAAAAAAACCAGACTCCAAAGGACAAATATTGCATGTTCTCATCAATATGAACTAAATACGAAGAATAAACACATGGAGTTAAAACCTAGAGTATAGGTTATTAGGCGATAAGAGAACTACTGTGAAGGAGTACTGATGCTTAACGTATGTAGAAGTTTTAATTAACTTGACTGTAAATGTGTGGACATGGATAGAGTTGATGGTAACACATTATAGTGAGTAGCAGTTGGTTTATAAATGGGATTGTGGCTAAAAAGGGTAGTCTAGGGATGTACATGTCAATTGAAAGAAAGCTGTAGAATAATCTAGGGACTGAAAAACACAATGAACCCAGAGGTGGAGGAGAACTGAGGTTAATAGCACAAATGCAAGAATGTCCTCCTGTGAACTAGAATGGATGTATGTCACTATTGCAGGGTGGTGGGAATGTGGAGAAGCATGAGAAAAATACAATTAATGTAACCTATGGACTATAGTTAACAGAAATACTGTAATATTCTTGCATCAATGCCAAAGACGTACTGTGTTAGTAACAGGGGAGTATTGAAAAAATATGCCAAATGTATGCTATGGACCATAGTTAGTGGTAATAGCCTGATGATATTATCTTGTAATCTGTAACAAAGGCTAGACAATAGTGTGGTGTGTTAGTAAAGGGTTGCTGTATGGAATTCTACACATGTGTATGATTGTTTGGTAAGTTCATAACCATGATTAAAGAAATCCAACTGAAAAAGTTTTACATGGATTTATCCATCATAATCTCAACTGGACATTCACAAAATGAGGATATTGTGAGTGGAAATTTCGATATACCAACTACTGAAGTATTATTGTTTTTATTAATTGCACTTTTTAATAGCATTCTGTAGAAATGTAAAAAAAAAAAAATCCTTGTATTTTCATTGTTTTTCTCATGAGTTCTTTAGATTGATTGGAGATATTCCAATACAACACTCTTTCATGCAATTATTTTTAAAGATAATTTATTTTAGGACACGTTGATATGCATTTTTGTAAGATTATTGCTAATTATGAATCTTTAAAAATCAAAAATCTTGTCTAGATTGGTTGATTTCTGAAAATTAAAAAAAAATAGTTGGAACTTAAAATAGTTCACATTTTAGAAAGTCTCTAAGAATCCCTCCATTTATTAACATTCCTTGGCTCTATAAATCATTGGGATATTTTTTCATAACTTTCCACTCTGTTGTCTCCCATAATCCTGGTGATGCTTATTGATTTAGAGTTTCAGAATGATTGTGTTTCAAGATTATTCTTCTACTGTAGAGTGAGGAAGCAACTTCACTGTTTGAAAGTTTCAACCAGTGAGTAAAATTTCTTTCTCTCTTTCTAAAACTGACTTTCAAAATGTTTCATTACATAAACACCCTGGAGGGCCTTTATATGCAGTTATATAGATAAGCAAATAACAGAAGCTTCTGTGTTTTAAAATGTATAAATTGAGAACAAGATTTGTGCAAGTTTAAGAGCTTCTTTTGGTCCATTTAAATTTCCTAGGTGAACTGCTTCCGATATTCAAAGATCTAGTATTTTAGGGCACAGACTCTTCTCAATATGAAACAACTATCAAGTCTGTTCAACATTCTTTAAGCTAAAATAAACTGTATTATTTTAATTGAAGAGAAACACATTTCTCAGATAACTCCTTTCATTCAAAACATGCATACAGTCAAGATTTCATTTAAATTATTATTTGTTTTTAAAAATGGGAGAAACTATGAAAACTTAATAGGCATATTTAATTCATATGCACATTCCTTTCTTTTAAAAAGTATGAGATATTATATTTTATTGCTCAATACATGGGGATAGAATTTTGGTAAAGCACTTGGGGTGGAAAAATGTTCTTAAAATAGTTACGTTAGCATTGAGGCTCTTTCAAAATTCAATGCAATCAAATATACCCAAAACATTATTTTTCACTTTTATGAAATGTAAGATATGCAAAATAACCATATGAAGGCAATGTTTCAAAAGGAATAAAGGGCTGAATTTTTTTTTTAGAAACTCTAAAAGTATTAGAAGAAAATAAAACAGAATATTTATTTTGAGATTCTTTGACTTGAAAGTCCATCATAGGAAGGAAGAAAAATCACAATTATAAAAGTTTGATATATTTGATGGCAATATGGTGGGCAAAAAATGCACCTCTAATAATATTTTAAGATATGTGAACGTCTAGAGAAAAATTTTAGCTCAAAGAAATGGGTCAAATAATTAATATTGATAATATATAAAGAGTCCCCATGAAGCAATAATAAAAGCAAACATCTATAAGACTCTCCCAAAATAAAAATATATAGGTAGACAACTTATGAAAGCAGAAATACAAATGGTCAATGGAGATTTGAAAAATTATTGAATCTTCTTTTAAATTAGGAAAATTCTAACAGAAACAACAAAATGACATATTTCATATCAGATTTAAAATGACAAAAGACAAATATGTAAACCATATAAGATAATGAACAATTGGATACACTAGTTATGCGAGTGTAATTTGGGACAGTCTTTGAGGAGCCATTTTTGGTCTGTCAAAATATCAGATGCACATGCTCTCTGCCAATAATTTTTCTTCTAGAGATTTATCTTAGAAAAAGATTTGCAAACATGAATGTTCCTTCTGACATAATCTAAATTAGCACAAAAATGGAAAAATTCTATATGTCCATCAATATGAGAATTATTAAATTATGACATGTTCACACAGAAGAATATGAGGCACCTATGAAGTGATTGATGTATGTCTGATCTGACAAGGAAAAATGTATTATAACATATTATTATATAAAAATAACAGAATTCAAAACAGCATATAATCAAATAATCCCCATTAAATTAAAAAAATGACCACTGATCCCATAACCATTTCCAGATATATTTGGAAAAATAAAGAAAGGTCTGGAATAATATGTTCCAAGATGTTAATAATAGCTATTCCTGGGGAAGAAGAGAGTCAGGCAAAGAGGAGGCTTTCATTTATGTTACACGATTCTGCAACTGTATAAATCTTAAACCATAAGCAGGTTGTACTTTTGAACTAAAAGAAAATATCTGCAAGTTTTAAAAATAAAAGAACATGTTATTTTTCATTATATCCACATATATTTTAAAAATATGAATAGGCAAGAATAAACAAAGCCATAAAAAAACTCAGGAATATTATTTCAGCAGGTTAGTAATTGCAATGCAAGAACTGTTTCTTTTTGTTTTAAACAAACTAAAAGCAACTTATTTCACGTTCCCCAGTTTTCGTGGTCACATGTAAAATAGCAGAAAATTGGTAGAGAGAGATAAATCTGTGTATATGAACTCAAAATGGTTTGTTCAATTAATCATTTTCCCCAAATCTTGAAAAACTTTTAACCTTTTTATAGATAAGAGGTCCTTAAACCTTTTTTTTAACCTTTGAAATCTCAATCATGTCCTAACATAAAATAAGAGTAAGAAAAAAATACCACAGTCCTTATATATCAAAAGTCAGACAGAGTAAATATTTGAGGGAAAATGTCATCTAAAGTATTTAAGTATTTGCTCTGATGCCTACTACCGTGCTGCCTGACATAGCAAGGAGTGAACTCTAGTCCTCCTATGCCAAAATAAATGACCAGTTGAGGACCAAAATATCTGTAAAGGGGACACCACCACTTAGTTTACATAATACTCTGCATACAAATACTTACAGCAGAAGTAACACTAAATGTTCATTAAAATAGAATGTGCTGAGCTATCTATATTTATCTCCACATCCATACCTAACTAGATAGATAATTGTGCATTGCATAAAATATTTTGTCTATCTAAATCGATAAATATTAATATATTACATATATTGCATTGGATTTCTATTGCTGCTAAAACAAAATATCACATGCTTGGTTTAAACAATGCAAATTTACTATATTACAGTTCTGTAGTTCAGAAGTTCAACACAGGTCTCACTGGGCTAAAATTAAGATTTCAGCAGGGCTTCATTCCTTTTTGGAAACTCTAGGGGATAATCCATTTCCTTGTCTTTCAAGCTTGTAGAGGCTACCCACATTCCTTGGTTTATGACCCCCTTCTTAGATCTTCAAAGCCAGCAACTTCTCAATTTCTATGACCCTTCTACAGTAGACACATCTATATCTGACCACAGCGAGAAGAGGTTCCTTGCTTTTAAGGACTCATGTAAATAGACTGGGCCCACTTGGATAATACAGGATAATTTCCCATCTCAAAGTCCTTAATTTAAGCACATCCACAAATTTCCTTTTGTCACATAAGAACCATATTCACAGGGCCTATAGGTTAGTGTGTGGACATCTTTAAGGGGGCATTATTCTGCCAACCACCACATATATCACATTAATTTTTATCTATCCATATAAAACTATCCAATTAGATAGCGCATTATATATGTATAGTATATACACTATATATACTTTATGACATTTATTTATATAACTCTAGATAGATGTAGATTTGTAGATATTTCAGACAATTGTATTTTAATGGAAATTTCATGTTACCTCTACCATAGTGTTGTCAGCATGACCTGTGCCTATTTCTGGTGGGGATGAGTAGGTTATTGAATGGAAGACTGGTGGAAAGGTAGGGGGAATAGAACCACACAACAGGAGATGGCAGGGGCTAGTGCAGAAGGCCAACTTTACAAACTTCACAGTGCTACCTAAGCCTGATCCTGTTTCTCAAAATGGGATATAAATGACTATTTCAAGGAAGTAAATCATTTGTCAAAATCAGAGGTCAGAAAACTTATAAATTGCCAGATAATATGTATTTTAGGCTTTTTGGGCCAGACAGTCTCTGCACCAATTACTCCAACTCTGCCTTTTAAGTCAGAAAGCAACCAAAGATAATATGTAAACAATAGAGTGTGGCATGTTCCAATGGGCACAATGGACATTGAAATTTGAATTTTACATATTTTTCACATGTCAAAATATTACTCCCCTGTGAATTTTTTTAAACTACCTAACAATGTAAAAAGTGTTTTTAGTTCATGGGCCATTCAAAAAGGGCAGTAAGCTGGATTTGGCCCTCAGGATGTAATTTGCTGATCCTTAAACTGTATCATTTATAATGAATAGTAATACATCTCTTAGCCATTGTTTCAATTTCTATGGTTAAGTCAAAGAGACTGCATGCGGCCTTAAAAGCCTATATGTCTGGTTAGTTATTATATTCTGTAAAAAGTTCTATCAGAAATAGTTTACGTTTTGGATGGACACAGAATAAAAGCATCAATAATGAAATCTATTTTTATCCCAGAATATAGAAATTAAAGCTAGATCTATAGTTTTCTTGCATAATAAATATGGCTTGATTACATATTTTCAAATCAATAAGCCTTTCACTAACTAGGGAAAATTACAGAAAATGTCAATGGTTAAAGAGATAAATTTCTTAAATTTATAAAGTTCTTTTTAAGATAATTTCATAAAAAAAGGAAGAAAATAAACAGAAATGTTGCCTTTGGTACTTCTATACAGGAAATTAGGTAAATACTATTCAACTTATCATAGCAATGACCCCATCAAAGAGAAGGCTGTGAGTGAATGAAAATGTGATGGATATTCATTAATTCAGATAAACCAATAAGGGGTGATATTCCAAATTAAATGTGAAAACTTTAAAGAGTTAATTTGATAAAAAGGTAGAGGCATATATCCATGATATTTGAGTTATCACTGTTAATGTCATTTTATCTATGCCTCAAGTTTGTTAACCTAGTAGAAACCAGGATATTATAGAAACATGAAAGACATACCAAGGCCTTGGCCAATGGGAATGATCTGCTTTTCATATTGTGACATCAGGTTAGCTCATTTGCTGGGCACAGATCTTCATGAAGTCAGGAGTGGAGGCTTTAATTCAACTGGGGTCAACTCTGCCCTCAGCAACAAGAACAGTAGACCCACAAGGACCAGGCTAGTTAGCTTCCTAGGTAGGCACTGCAGAGGCTTCTACCAGCCTCCCTGTTGGGTCCTCACACAGTTCATTCAACACTGACTAAACATGATTTTGAGCAGAACTATGCCTTTCATCATCTTTGTGAAGCGAAGAAGAAATTAACAGCAGGGCATTTTAGCGCCTTCCGTACTCTGACTGAGGGAATCCCTGACTGAGGGAATCAGTTTGCTCACTGGTAGAAGGAAGAAAGGAGGGAAGATGGAAGTGCTGAGAAAGATTCAGCAGATGATAGTCCCTAGAATATTTAAGCCATATTATCTGGCTACTCCTTAGAATTGCCATGACTAATTGTATTAGTCAGGGTTCTCGAGGGAAACCGAACCCACAGGAGATACCTGTAAACAGTATGAGATTTTATAAAATTCTCTCACACGACCGTGGGGATGCACAAGTCCAAATTCCACAGGATAGACTGCAAACCAGGGGTTCTGATAAAGGTCCCCGATAAGTTCCCAGGAGATGCTGGCTGTCCAAAGTAGATTTAGGAATTCTCTCTCTGAATGCTGAAATCACTTCCCCTTTTAAAGACCTTCAGCTGATTGGACAAGACATCACTCATTTTTGACGGCAGTCTCCTTGGTTGATTGTAGATGTAATAGGTCATCTATGCAATCAATTCACTGATGATTAAAGTCCATAAAATATCCCTATATTACAATTAGTCCAGTGCTTTCTTCACCAAACAACTGGGTACCATTACCTGGCCCAGTTGACACATTAGCCTAACCACCACACCATGGATAATTAAAGGTACACTGTGTGCATTTACTTGGTCTATTAAAGATGATTTGAGTGCTGCATCTAAAAGTCAAGAAATACCAGTATTTAAAGGACTTAACCAAGATCCCTAATCTCCATCCAAGAGCAACAAACAGATCCAAGGTTCATAATTCAAAGTATCTGTTCAGCATAGCAGAAAAAGGGCTACATTATTAGCTCCAGAATGAAAATCCTATCTTGATAACTATTTTGTCCTCAGTGGCCTGCACACTGCCCAGCACAAAGTAGATGCTCAATAAATATTTATAAATTATTAATCCATAATACACAAAATCTATTATAAATCATTAACAAAAGCTCATATCATATAATAAAAAAAGAAAAAGTACATTAGCAGGTGATTTATCAAAGAAATACAAACTTCAAATAAATTATAAAAAATCAACTTATGACATCATGTTTTGCCTAACAGATTGGTACTTTTAAAGCATTGACTATTGCCCAGTGTTGGTAGTGATATAAGAAAACAGACATTCTTTGAGCATTTTGGGGGAATATCAATCATTAAAACATCTCTGGAGGGACATTTTTCTCTGTGCTTCAAAATCTTAAAAATGAAAAATCTATTTCACTCAACACCATAGATGGATTTCTGAAACATGTTGAGGATAAAAGTCAGGCAGAAAATAATATACTGTATGATTCCATTCTCATAAAGTTTAAACAGAGGCAAAAGTAATCAATGGTGTAAAGATCAGGAGAGAAGTTACCTTTGGGGGAAGGGGGTGTAAATAACTGAGAGGGGTTATGAGAGGATTTCCTGGGTGCTGATGGTATTCTAGCTCTTGATCTGGGTTGTGGTTGCAGGATGTGAAAGTTCATCAATCTGCATACTCATGATTTTTTGAATTCTATATACATCTATATATATGTGTGTATATGTGTGTGTGCACATGTGTGTGAATGCATATTTACTTAGAAAAATAATCTGCTCATAAAGATTTCTCCCCCGCCCCGCCCCGGTCAAGAAAGAGTGCACATAAAATTACAGTCTTATAATCACTGAAATACATGATTTCTAATAAGTCAATAATAAGCAAAGGTAGATCGTGTATTTGTGCATGCATATGTATAGATGCACATAAACACATATATGCAATATAGTCCAAATAGATTTCCAAGCAATGCGAGTACCTTTGGCCTTGAGCTATCTCTGACCCACATCAGCTGTTATCAAAACAGATTGAAGTGATGCCTCTCAAGGTGATAGAAGATGGTTGAGGTCACCACTTTACAAAGGCCCTTACGTAATCAGCTACCAGAACTGCCACAATGCATTACTGAAATTGCAAGGCAGCTCTGAAAGTCAGCGTCATGTATGAAGGCACACAGAAATGAAGCCCCCCCGTGTCACACACATTCTTTGCACAGGTGGAGATGTGCATTTCAGTCACGATTATCGATCTTAAATGAGAGCAAACGGAACTGGAAACAAATGCATCATACTTAGATATGTGGATGCTGCAATCATTCAGACTGGACAGCACACCAGTCTGTCCTCTAAGGCCAGAAACAAAGAATAAAATGAAGAATCAAACTGCTGATTACGTGAATAATTTTTCCAATTTAGTGAGATGGTTGGAGGCTTGTTGACTGTATGGGTCTTGAATTTCCTGTTTTAAAAAGCTTAAGTTTTTAAACTTCCTTTCATAATCTGGTCTAAAAGTCTCTTTCATCACTTAGCTGTAAGTATTTTAGCTATAAATACAAGTAGGCCTGTCCTGGCATATATAGATTAAAAAAAAAAAACGGTGACAATTTTCCACTTAAGAGACATTTTCTTGTCATTATGTTATGGGAACATGATATATATGACCTTCCTATTTTCTGTTTCAGTAGTAAATCAGCCATGGCATGAATATTAAATTGAACGTAAGTCCTTTTAATTTAAAAGAGATTTACAGGATTTACTTAATAGCATATCAAAAGTATCCTTTCATACCTCTTTTTTAGATAGAAATAAGAGTGCTTAATTTCACAGTAATAGCATACAAAAACCCTATTTTTTTTTCTTTTCCCACTAAATGATTCTATAGTATATTTCAAACTAATTATTCCTGAAGTCATTTATAAGCCAGAAAGTACTTACATATGTTCACACCAATAAAGTTCATCCCTCTATTCTGACCCTGAAAGGACAAACCAGTTCCTGTTTTCATCTTTACATATTTTCATTTCCATAATTATAATCATACATAAAACTTTGATTAGAACAAGGACTTGTAATTTTAATAGAACACATTTATTTCATATTAACTAAGGTTAGCAAAGACTAAAATTCTATTCCCTTTTATCTCCCTTATACTACCAATTTCTTCTTGCATAATGTTCTTCAAAAATGGGGGGAAAGTATGGTACAATACACTCATTTATGAAGATTTCTCTAGTGACAAAATGAAGATGTCACTGAAATTGAAGTTGTCCCCAAATAAAATGAGATGGCCACTGAGTTAACGAGGCTTCCAGAACTGGGAATCTTTTGAGCAGGGGCTGGGCATTAGTGGCAATATAATGTAATAACATAAAAACATAGGCATTGATATCAGATAAAACTGGAAGTAAATCCTAGACTATGGCCACTTGAGTGACCTTGGGCAGGTTAGACATCCCTAAATTGATAAGGTTAAAACAGAACACTTGTTCCTCACACCCCAAGCCAAAAATCTAGGAGTTATCCTTAATTCTTTTCTAACCTTCACTTTATATTAAATCAATAACATCCCCAAATATGTCCTCCTCTATCCCCTTCCACCATTACCACTGCAATCCAAATCACCATCATATATTGCCTACATCATTGCAAGAACTTCCCAACTGCCTCCCCCCCACCATACAAATATTCTACACAAAATATCCAGGGTGATCTTTTAAAAATTTAAGTCAAATCATTTACTCCCCTGCTTATAACACTCTAATAACTCTCCACCATATTTCTAATATTCCAATACCATAACCTGTAATTTCTGAATGGTCTAATCCTACCCATATCTTTAATATCTTTCTATAACACCCCACCTCCATCCCTACCCATTACCATCCACACACATTGGCTTTCTTTCTGTTCCTGTTTTCATTTTTATTCTATCTACAATGTCCTTCCTCCTTCATATCCTTCAGATCTCAACTTAAATGTCATCTCTTCCTTGACCATTCTGAAGGAGACATCAAGTTACTCAAAATCATATAACCCTATTTTAATGTTTCTGTCTTACATACTTCTCTACTTTCTGTAGTTAGCGTATAACATGTATTCCTTAAATATTTGTTGAATGAAAGAATGAACTTAGGTAAAGAAATTTTGTTACAGTAAAATACAGATAATTCTACCTACCCATAAAGGTTGAAATAGAACTTAAATATGACAAGATATGTAAAGTGTTAGCACAATGCTGAAGTAAAGAAAGACCTCAATAAATGATAGCAGTATTGTTTTTGTTAAAATAGGGACTAGAAAAGGCACTTGCAAAGGACTTCTAGTTGACCAATATCTCTGCTAATAATAGAGATTTTTAAAATATAGTACTTTTACATAAATAGATGATGAATGAATGAATGAATGAATGATTTTCAGTATTTTAAGCTAACCTGGGTCCTGCTATTGTTGATTTACCATGGGTAATGATCTTTACTCCTTTCCTTTACCATCCTGAGATACCTAAGACTACCAGACTTGGCTTTTGCATGTATCAGAAGGGAAATGAAAAAGCTAAACTAAGGAAGTTTTGTGAAATGAGGCAGGTTGGGAATCAGTGAAATGTACATTTATGCCTGATCTCTGCCACTTGCTGATTAGCCTCTGACAACAACTTAACTATTCTGAGCCTCAATTTCCTCATGTGACCACTTCACAGAGTTATTCGAAAGGTCAAATAACATACTGAATGTAATTCACCTAGTATAACAGTTTAGCATGTGACTGATGATCAATTAATATTACTACTTCTCCAAGTGTGTCACTGAGAAATAGTCCTGGGAGCAGTATTTGGACTTTTCTGCTGGATTTAGTGTATCAGCATAGGCTGTTGGCACTTTCTGTAATTTCTTTACCTTGTCCTTGGAGGTGACAATGTGGCCATATTGTCTACTAGACTTTTTTCTTGTAGGCCCATTTTATTGGTGCTATTCTTGAATCTACAGTCTTTGTAAAAGGTGACATAATTTGAAACGACAAGTCCAAAATGAATAATAAAATAAATAATCATAGCTTATAGGGGCAAACTAAGCATTTTAAAAAACCAAGGTCTTGGTACAGTTTGATTTTTTGGGTAAAAATTCACTGGTACTTGCAATACAGCTGGAAAACAGAATACTTCCTAGATTCTTGAAGAATTTGTACTTGAATTATTGCTATAGTCCATTAAACACACTTTAAAAACTTTAATATCTTTCTGCATCAGAGGATGATCCTATGCACAGGCATATAACCATACTATTACAAAGCCCAAAGAGCAAATTGCCTGACTCAGCTGTAGAAATATTCTTGCCACAGAGAAAGTTGAGAGATTTCAAAAGCTCTAAGTGCAGCACTCTCCCAAGTGAGGTAAATGCTTTCTTTCTATTGTTTTCTTCCCGGGTGATTCAAGCTGCAAGGTAGATGACTAGGATTCAAATACTGGAAAACAGAGGAAAGTAAACTATGTCATTTCTTAAAGTTTTAGTAAAAATGTGTTCATCAGAAGCAGAGTTAAAATAATAGTCCAAACAAT
>JAQZBX010044064.1:0-21473 GCA_029593785.1 Cabassous unicinctus
CGAGCGGCAGGGGAGGCGAAGGGGAGGTGATGGTGTCCTGAGTCGGGTGGCCTCCTGGTGTTCTGACCCGTCCACCTCGGCCCAGGAAACGAGAATGGTCTCCCCTGTGCTCAGGAGGAGCAGGGGTAACGGGCCGCACACAGCCCCATTTGAGTTCCTGCTTGCCCTGGTTTGGTGTGGTGAGCAAGGGACTGAAATCCTGTGACCTGGGTGGGCACTGAAGTTCAGGGAAGGAGGGCCCAGCCGCCAAGACCACGCGTGGCCCCTGTCGCAGGAGGTGCCAGATGGGGACCGGGTCCCTGCCTGCTTCTCTAAAGCCACCTCCCACCTCTTCCCTCAAGTCCCCACTCGCTCTGCCCCCGCTCCCCTGGCCTTTTGTGTTTCTAGGACCCACCTAGCACTTCCACTGTCAAAGTTATTCCTTCTGCCAAGAGTATGCTTCCCCAGACACACGCTGTCTATTCCCCTCTTCTTTCTGGTAGCTAGCAAATGTCACGGCGCATGCGTCCAGGCCTCCCGTCTCACATGTCACAGGGAGCGCGTCCCAGGCCCATCTCAAACGGCAGCCCCTCTTCCCGTCACTTTGTAGACTTTGTTTTTTATTTTTATTTTCTAGGGTAGGCAAGGAAGTAAAGAGCTTATTAAGAAACAAGTACACAATCTAAGACATAGATTGCGGCGTGCCGCAGGGTGAACTTTGTAGACCTTTGCCTGCTTTATTTTTCTTGATAGCACTTATCCATACCTGACTTGATCTCATATATTTATTTGTTTGTGGAACCCAACGTCTGTGGAAGCTCCACGAGGGCAGAGGATTTGTTTTGTTCGTGGTTGTGTCCCCGACACGTGGATCAGTACCTGGTGAGCAGCAGGCTCTCAGTAAATACTGGCTGGCTGAGTGGATGAAAGCAACCCTGTGTTTGTAGACTGAGATTCATATCTGCTAAACAAGTTTTAAAAAACCACACCGCCTTTGGCTTTTGTCCGAGAAACTATCTTAGAAGGGAGGCAGAAGATTTTGGATTCTTCATGGAGGGAGGCAGCATGAACTTTGCGGTCGGTCAGATTTAGGTTCACATTCAGGCCCCTCCACTACCTAGCTGAGTGATCCTCAGAATGAGTTACAAACCTTGCAGAGGCTCGGTTTCTGAATTCTGAAAAATGGGAATAATAAGAGCTTACCTCTTAAGAGTTGTTAGGAGCAGGTGAAGCTCCGTGAAACACCTGGTGCAAAGGTGATGCTCAGTTCAGAGTCTACAGGCACTTAGGATTGAGTACCTGGGACACGCCAAGCGTGCCCTGCAGGCGCGGGGCAGCGCCATGACAGACACGCAGGCCCCGTCCCGGGAGCTCCCCGCGGCCGTTCCCTTGTGCACACCCCCTCCCTGCCCTTCGTCCTCCGTGCATGTCCAGCACGGCAGCCCCTGCCAGGCAGCACCGGAAGGACTTACCGTTGTGTCAAAGTGAATCAAATGCAGCCACCATCCTTTTTTTTCCTCTTTTGTATAGGGGTTTTCATTTTGAAACTCTACCGTTCTCTGTGAATTATATTTGTGTTATTTTTTATTTTCATATATACCAGTCATTATAGCAAAATCCTTCATTTTTAAAGCAAGGATAATATGGTATCTTCATTTTGTTCACTCATACATCTGTTTTATTTTACGTTCCCATGCAGAAAAATTGCAATCTTCCACTTTGTAGAAAATGTCCAGGCAGAATGGAAATACAGTGTACTTGGTTTTGTTTTCATCCAAGTATTTATGAATATAATTATGTGCACATTAGTAATCTCCAGACTCCAACAGAATTGGTGGTTAAAACCAAGGCATACTTAACGACTCTAGTATTGCATTAAAAACAGCTTTAATTTTTAAGGACACATTTCCTAGAAACATTACCTAATTTTTCACTAGGTTCATGGGTTTTAATTACAAGAAAAGTTATGACCTATTTAACATTGAGAAGAAATAACTGAGTAACTTTCCAAAGAACAGGCTGTTGCAAGGCATTTGGAATAAATGCGGCATCATTTGATATTCAGAGGCCCATTCTGTGTGCTCTACCTCACCTGTGTCTACTTTTTCATGGGCATTGTTGGAGGTGTTATTGCTACTAAAGGGACCCTATAAAAGTCTTCCGATCATTGTTTTTCAAAAAATTAAATGAAGTGATACTCAGAAGCTCAATGTGTGTGACTGGAACCTGTGTGTGTGTGAAGGCTGGAAGGTGGCAGAGTTTCCCTTACTCCTTGGCTGAGTTGCTGAGGCAGCGTCTGCAGCCCCTTCACTGTCCCCAGGGTTCAGGCTGGCATATTAGTCCCAGGCCTGTGGAGTGAAACATGGCCAGAGAAGACGAGAGGGCTCCCGGATTCCTGAGCCTTTTTGCTCACTGATAAGGACTTTGTATGTTTCAATTTTCTTATCTTAAAATTGATTTAATAATATTGGTCTTACCTGCTTCTGAGATGAAAAGACCAAATGAACACTTGTTTACCAAAGGTCTTGGAAAAGGATGAATTATTTGCACAGCTTGCAAAAAATTCTATCCTATTTACGCATTCTAGTATGATGCTTGTGCTCTCTTAGCAATCTTATATTGCTTATATAGGGTTAGTTATTGTGATTATTGTACTATTTTATTTTTTTATCCAAAAGTAACATATGCTCATTGTAACCATTCAAACAGTACACAGATGTATATAGAAATCGTTACTAGTCTCCTTTGCCCCTTTTCAATCTCACCTCCATCCCAAGGTATCCTATACTATTTTTCTATGCTGGTGGAAATAGAAGCATAGGGAATTTATTTTTTTCTCTTTCTTTCTCTTTTAAAATAACCCCCAGACTCATGTCTCAGATATAGTAACCATGCACCTTGCGTTTTTTTCACTTAATGGATCATGGGTTATGTGTAGCTCTAATTCATTCTTTTGCTTTGCTGCATTTAGTTCTGAATATGGCCATATTATCATATTTATCAACCATTTACTTATTGATGAAGGTTGTTACCAGTTTGTGCTAATTCAAACAGCCGCAGGAAATCTTCTACATAGAATTGTATGTGCCGGTGCTTTTATTTTGTGTCTTTTCCTAGAATTGAGATTGCTGGTTAAAAAGACTTGTCCAGTTTAAGTTGTAATTGCCACTGCATCAATTACTTTCCAGCCATTATTTCCTCAGATATTCTTTTTTTCTCTCTCTGTCTCTATTTTTTAAAAATAAAAGGCAAAAGTTAGGAATTATTTAGGTAGTGAGATTTAAAGCTTTATTTCTATTTTCTTATCTATATTTTCAGGTTTTCAGTAATAAATATCCGAGTCTTATCTCAAAAAATAGCACAGTGTGCTGTATTAAAAATCCTATGCTGACTAAGGTGTTACTAATATTTCAAGACAACAATAAGACATTATCAGATATTCAAGATTTCTAAAAGTCTGTGATTTGGTATCTGTCCTGAAAAACCTGAAAAGTGAAATGCACTTGTAAACATTTTGTATATTACCATTCAAAAATGTCAGCAATACAATTGCAATATTGAGCATAAGTTTTTATGTAATTAAAAACCACTTGCAGATGTTTATACAACACTGAGAGAATGCAATAATGTGAAGCTCATGGTATAAGAGGGCTAACAGGAACACCGAGACATTGAAATCAATTTAAACAGTGGGTAATTATTTAAATCATCATTATAATATTTCATAAAAAGATATTAATCTATTTTCCAAAACTGATATATTATTTTTGTAAAGAGGGTTTACATCCTCAGATTAAATTAATAGTGGAGGGAATGTATATGGAATGCAAAAGTGCTCAGATCTTCATTAATTTTTAAAATGAGTAAAAAATTTTGTCTAGTTTTTTACTTTGGTAATTAGACAAATGAAGGTTTAAGAATGCTTTTGGAAAGCTTCAGCTTAACCACTGATAGAAGTAAAGGAGGAGGATACTTAACTTTCCAAATCTCTCAAAAGACAAAAAAGAGACAAAACATGGTTTATATAGCTGAAGATGAAGCCTGACATTATAAGATAAGATAAATATAACCATTTAAATTTCCTTCAGAAAAGGCAAAGACTCCCAATGATTTTCTCTTCTCTGAGACACAACAAAAACAAAATAATATAGAAAAGTTAAGAATAAGAGGATGAGAATATGTGAAAAAAAGGAAATGAATATTTATCAAACTTGTATAGGGGTAAAATTTTTAAACTAAGTAATAGGGGGAGTAATAGGCTTAGGGCTTTCTACTTATACCTTTCTTTTCTTTTTGTGGTTAGATATCTGAATTCACAATATTTGTGGGCTTGAGGGGAAGGCGAAAGGAAAGTATGTATGTGTCGGGGGTATAAATGCAGTCAATCAGAGTGTCCTTCCAGGAACTTCTAGACCAGGGGTCCTTGACCTTTTTTGTTCCTTTGCCAGTCAGGTGAAATGAATACTACTGTAATTTATTTATTGCATACATTCATAAGTGAAGGAAATGCTGGATTTCAGTTAGAGGTCAGAAAAAATAAAGATAATAAGTTGATATTTTTCAATTCAATCTTACAGACCCCCTGAAATCTTTCCACAGATCCCTTGGGGGCTGTGGACCCCTGGTTAGGAACTCGTACTCTAAACCACAGGATTAAGTTAAAATACCTTAGTTTAATATTAATTCTCTGTCAGAATCTAGTTCTAATCTAGCTTTATGTTTTATTTCTTCAATTTATAAAATTTGCAAGCCAATGAAATACACTTGTATACATTTTGTCTGTTACCATTCAAAAATATTAGCCATACAGTTGCAATATTGAGCATAAGTTTTTGTGCAGTTAAATACCAAAAGCCTCATTCATTGAAATGTTTCACAGACTTCAGATCGTTCCCAAGTTTCACCCTAACAGGCAGTGATTAACAGAATCTGTCTTCGAATTTTCTGTAAGGCAATCATTCTCAACTATTAAGATTAGGCAAAAATATTGTACCAAATTATAGGAATAAAAAAAAAAAAGAAACAATTATATCATCTTAGTCAATTAAGCTTCCTCTATTAGGGCACTTAAAATGGAAACCTAAGAATTCTAACTTAGTCCTATACTTCTGAGTACACCCACCCAAAACAAACAAAACCCACCACAGCAGACTCTTGTTAAACCTACACTGTTGCGGACTAAGGTCCTCCTTTAAGAGAAATTTCAACGTAATTGAAGCTTACTCATTTAAGTCAGCGCACATTTAAATCATTTTTGATAGGTTTCAGATGTGAATCTTAAGGTATCCAAAATGTAATGTTTTTTTTTATGACTCAGTTATATTATAGTGATTTTTTAAAATTTATTTTTTAATTTTTTAAAAGCTACTTAGATTACATAAATGTTACATAAAAAATACAGGGATTCCCATATGCCCTGCTCCCCATACCTCCCACATTCCTCCACATTAACAACATCCTTCATTAGTGAGGTACATTCATTGCAATTGATAAACACATTTTGGGGCATGGCCACTGAGCATGGATTATAGTTTACATTGTAGTTTACACTGTCTCTTACACAATTCTGTAGCTTATGGTAAGATATATAATGGCCTATATCTGTCGTTGCAGTGTCATTCAGAACGATTCCCAAATTCCGAAAATGCCCCCGTGTTACACCTGTTTTTCCCTCTCTGCCCTCAGAGCCTCCAGCAGCCACTGCCTCTACACCAATGTTGTAATTTCTTCCATTGCTAGAATCACAATAAGTCTATAGTAGAATACCAGTAAGTCCACTCTAGTCCATGTTTTATTCCCCAATCCTGAGGATTCTGGGATGGTGATGTCCACTCCACCTCTAATTGAGAGGGGGCTTCTATCCCAGCTAGCCGATGGATGGGACTCTCTTGCTTGCAGTTGTAGGCTCTCTCATTTCCTTGGTATGGTGGTTGTCCATCCTTATCTCCTTGTTAGTTGTCCTGGGTGAGTCCAATGAACTGGAGAGTAGGTATTGTAACTCTGCTGAGGCTCAGGGCCCAGCTGGCACATGGACAGCCCAAAGATTTAAGTCTCTTGGACGTACACCTACCAACTCCAGCACCAACTTTAGGTTCAAATAGAAGGGACAGATGAGCCTTGTGTAGGTATTATGGTGACTTTAAGTTTGAATCCATATGACTTTGACTCCTCTATTCTCATCTCTCACTTTTACTATTTGTTCACATCTACTCTCTTCTGGTTTCCCAGTTAGAATGTGATATATCTGAAGGACTAGAAAACCGCGGTTGTAGAATTCATCTATAGATTAGCTCTAGTTATTAGGCTTCAACTTTTTCTTTGCTGTTTTTGCTTGGGTTAGATCTGAATGTCTGATCTCTAGCTAAGAAATGTCTTTTCCCTCCAAGAAGCATGGAATCTGTTTAGTGAGCTAGGACTAGCAGCAGTGAAACATGAGTGTGCAATGTGAGGCACTTAATAACTTAGGTAGTACGTTTCCTGGCCTGGACTCTGTTGGAGGAAGTAGGAGTGGGAGGTGAATGAGTGTGTTGTTGTCCGGGAAGGAAGGGCTAGAGCTGGACCGAGGAATAGTAATCTGGTAGCAGGTGGGAGCAGGGGCTCGTCCAGGCAGTTGGCACCGTATGGATGGGGATTGCAGAGTTCAGAGGTCAGAGTCTCTGAGGCTGAGCACATGGTGGGAAGGAGGCCAGCTCACGGAGGACCTTGCTCTCTCCGAAGGGTTCAGACTCTCTGTGGAAGACGTGGGAGCCAGCAGCGGTTAGAAGGGACATTTCACATTAGTTCTGAGTGATCTGTGGTTTCATTTTTCAACGTTTGGAAATATTCACTTGGTTGATATCCAAAATTGATCATGTTAAGTAGAATTTTTTTTATGTTTGCTAAGGTTAACTCTTAACAAGGGAAAGAGAGGAGGAAAAAGAACAGGGCAAGAGAAGGAGAGAGGGATTATAAATAAAATATGTGCTTTATTGAGATTTGGAAAATAAAGGAGAGTTAAAGAAAAAAGGAAACTTTAATTCTAACTATATCATCCAGAAATAACAGAAAACCAGTTAAATATTTTTATGTGGATACTCCCAGACTTTAATTAAATATATAAATTTATGCATATATATTTTTTCTTAAATTAGTGAGTTCATAAATTTATAAAATCAAAGGGTTTGCAATATGAAGGGTTATAGATAAGCTGGTCCTTTTTTATACATGTGGAAACAACAGGGATGCTCAGTAAAAATCAGCATCCTATCAGCCAAGCAATTACTCTATTTATGAGATGTGCCATTTTCAAATTATTGCTTTTGTGTGCTTTATCCAAAGCTTGAGAGCATGGAAATTTAACTGTCATATAGTGTTTGTTATGCATTTTGTATTTTTTCCTCTCTTTTAAAAAAATAATGTCTCAAGCATGTATATAAAGTAATTTTCATTGTAAAATAGTTTATTTTTTGAATTGGCATATTTGCAATTAAAGACAACTGTGTGTTACAGTAACATTTTTTTTTATTTTTTAATTTTTAAAAAATTTTTACCGGGAGGTCCCGGGGAACGAACCCGGATCCCTCCATATGGGAGACGGATGCCCAACCATTTGAGCCACATCCGTCCCCTACAGTAACATTTTTGTGTTTCTTTTTATTTTCTTCAGAGACTGCAAAACGAACATTTCAAGCAAAGGGCATCTTGGCAGGAGAAAACAGGGTTTTTAAGCCTCATTTGACCTTCATGAAGTTGTCAAAAGCACCGGGGCTCCGTAAGAAAGTGAGTTCACCTTTCTATTGTAAGCCTTCCTTTCCCAGGCCACACCTGTTGCGAGCATGGCCAGGGCATGCAGGGGCATTTGTAGTGGTTTTTGATGCTCCACCACCATGGCTCTTGGGATTTCAAGTGACCTTGGTTCCTCTTTCCTACCCATACCTGCCTCCTAGCCTCTCTTCCCCCTGGCTCCCCCATCCCCTCCAGTTCCCAAAGATGTCAGGAAGGCTCGCAGTGTTCCCTGGAGGCTGCTCAGCTGTGCCCTCCTTTGCTGCTGTGGCTATTAGTTGAGTGCTCTGACCATCATCTGCTGCTACTTCTTCTATTGCCACATCTGCTTCGTCCCTTGAATAGCCTTGAGGCAACACCATGATTCTTTTTGGGTTGTTTTCTTTGCTTACAGTTGTTTGCAGCATGCTTCTCCCAAAGCCTCCTCTACTGGCCTCCATATACTAGTGCCGGTCCCTGCAACTGGCTCCTTCACGGTGGGGAGAGCTTTTCTACTCCCCCTTTATTATAGCTTTCTCAAGCTTCCCAGAGGACCACCGTGTTTTTTCAGCAGTTACCTCCATTGAGGATTTGGAGCAAGTGTACCAGGGACAGGGCAAGAGGGTAAGTGAGGGACCCTGCCCCAAGGCAGACTCAAAAGGACTTCTCCCTGAGGATGGTCAACAGTGACATAGGCTAAGGGACAGGTCTTTTGCCTTCTCCTATCTCAGGGTGAATTTTCTGCCTTCCCAGGCTGCCCCTCCTCCCTCAGAGCTTGAGAGCAACTTTTGGCTTCATGAGTATTTCTCCTGGAATCCTAAGGGTTCCCTTCCTGTTTTCCCCTTCAGCCAGGGGTTCCTCATGCAAATTCAGATCTCTTATGGCCTGCTCTGCTCTACCAGAGTTTTGGAGGTGGGCCTAAAGATTAATATCCACTCGCTGCTCTCCATGACCCTTTGCTGCAGCTAAGGCAGATTTGCAGCTCTAGAAACAAAGGTCATGCTTATTAGTAAGAAGGCCTTTTTCTAATTTTGACATATTTTGTATTTCATGTCTCTGTGCTCAGAAAGTTTATCTGTCCTTTAAAACATGAGTTTGGATGATTTACCATCCTTTGGGTATGAGTTTTCTACAAACTGTGGTTAAAGATGTCCTCAGAAAGATAACTTGCACTTCTCCAATTAAAAACAAAAGGTATCTTGCATGTTTTTTTTTTGAATACTATGCCACAAATTTAATAGTATCTATATTAGGTACCATTCCAGAATCTGTAAGATAAAAATAATTTATATAAATAATAAATTTTGCAATCTGGAATGATAATTTACAAATTTGTAGACTGACAATCACCTCTTTACTCATTATCTTTCTTGTTTTGCTTTCAAATGGATTGTCCTCTTCCCAGTGGTTTCATACTTAAGCCCAGAATGACAAACCAATGGTGAAGGTAATGTCCCCATTTCAAAATGTTTTATTTTTTTGTGTTTACAGTATTAAATTTGAAATGAGATGCCTCAAGGATGTTTATCAAAGGAGTGTTTAAACTAGTCTAGGATCTATATTTCAACATTTCAGACTGTATTTCCATGATTCCTTGGCAGTTAATTTCAGATAATCATAGAACTGGAGTCTTAATTTCCAAGTAGTTTGAGTCCCTCTCTTTATAGAAAAGGGAAGTTGTGACTTTAATAAGGTCACATTCTCCTTGGTTGCAGAGCCCTGTCTAGAGTCCCTCTTATCTCATTCTCATGTTTCCCTTCCACTGGCCAGCTTCAGTTCATACAAATTATTTTCTCTATGTCAGGACCTCTGTGGTCAAAAGCATATTAATTTAACCAATATTAATTGAAGGCCTACCAAGTGCTAGGCATAGAAAGTTGATCAAAATAGAAATAGTTTCTGCTTGAATGGTATATCAAATCTAAAGCAGATTGTGTTTTGTTGAGGTTAGAGTGCTTGATCTTTGGAAACTTTATGTCTTACCATCTTTAAGAAAGCCAAATAACTTATGGAATGACTCCATTCCTGTTCACTACTATGACATTCAGTGTTTCTGAATGTTTACAGAAGTGGCTTTTAAACTTTGAGATTCATGAGCCATCTGGGTGCTTGTGGAAAGTGCAGACTTCTACCCTCTACCTTCTTATCTGCAGTGGGATTTAGGATGTTGGCTTTTGATGTTCAATAAGCCACAGGTTATTCTGAGTCAGGTGGTCTGTGAGGTAGTGTACTTGGAGACCCCACAGCTTAAATATATCCAGCAGTTTCCTTATGCAGCAAGTCACTGGTTCTACTGTAAAAGTTAAAACAATGTGAAAAGATGGCATACATTAAAGATTTCATTTATTGGCCTTATTGTGATTTGTGGTTTGGAGTACAGGTTGCTTGAAAATATATAGCTCATCAGTCTCTTTCTTCTCAACCATTTTATATTTCCAATTATCTATTTCTCCTTTCTCAGCACCAGTTCTCTTCTAGGTTTTGATTATGGGTCCATCTGTTTGCCAGGGAGTGGCCATTGATGAAGGCGGTAATGGAATGGATTGCTGGCTTTCAGTGCTGTTTATATTGATAATGAAATTTAAGGAGAGAACGAGAGAGCTTGGTGAAATGAAGGCTTGCCTCATTTCAAGTACTTATTTTTTTTTATTTTAAAAGTTATTTTAAATATGAAAGTATTATGTGAATATATGCTCACTGTAACAGTTCGAACACATGCAAACCTAGAGAGTTAAAGACACAGTTTCTCCTCCATCACCACCCTGTCAACGCTTTCTTCCCAATTTATTTCTCTTTAGGTAACTACTGCTAGTATATCCTTCCAGACCTTTTCCTATGCACTAAACACACACACACACACACACAAATACATTCACATAGTTTCTTTTAAACAAATAGGATCATACTCTCTATATTATTTTGATGTATCATCATTTAAACATTCTCTCCCTTGATGAATAATTAGGTTGATTTCTGTTTCTTTCCTACTAGAAACAAAGCTGCAGTGAATATCTTTCTCCATTTTGGGGGGAGGTGGATAGAGGTATGAGGTATGTCTAAAGACCAGTTCCTCAAAGTGTATTCCAGGTTGAAGTATATTGTATATTATAACTTTTCAAAAATACTGCAGATTGCCTTTTTTTAAAATTGAAGCATATCATTCATACATGAACATACATAAACAATAAGTGTATAGTAAAAATTGTGAACTTACAAAACAAACATGCATAACATCATACAGGGGTCCTGTACATCATCCCACCACGAACACCTTGTATTGTTGTGAAAAAACATTTGTTACAAACTATGTAAGAGCATCATCAAAATATTACTGCTAACTATAGTCCATATCTTACATTTGGTGTATTTTTCCCCCAACCTACCTTATTTTTTAAAAATACATTTTTATTACAGAGGTTGTGAACTTACAAAACATGCAGATTGCCTTTTAAAACAATGATGCCAATTTGTATGTATGAGAGGAACAGTTGTTAGGATAAATTTGAGTTAGAAGGACTATCAAAGATTGGGTGGTGGCTTATAAATTGGTGTGGCCCTTTTAGCTGTGAATTTTGCTACTCACAGAAGAAAAACATTAAAATATTCAGATCCTTTAATTAAGAAGTCCTTGCTGTTGAAATTATGCTAAAGAAATAATTCAAAAGAGAAAAATCTTTATGCACAAAAATGTGCATTATCTCTAATAGGGGAAAATTAGAAGTAACTTTCACAACAACAGTAAATCATATGGTGAATCATATCAATGATTTAGGCAGCTATTAAAATAGATTCTTATGAGGATTGTGTAAGAACATAAAAAAGGCAAAGAAAATGTAGATTGCATACTATAATTCCAGTTGTATAAAAATAGTTACCCTGTATATCAGGCACCTTAGTGCACTTCAGTGGATTTCCAGAGTAAAATCAGTTAATAGAACAGACCTTGATGTCATCCAGAATATAGTAAATCCCCCTTTCTATACTTAGGATTCCTATTGTGGTTGGCTGGGATTCTGGGGGAGGATGCTGCCTTGGTGAGCTGTGATGGAAGGAAGTGGGGGTGAACAAGCTAGATGCCCCGTGGAAATTCAGGGATGAGAGGAAGCCACTAGAGTCTGTAAACCTGAAGGTGTTCTGTTATCTTAGGGAGGGTGCCTTTAGTTTCCAGTATGGACTGGTCTACCACTAAGATGCTCTATTTTGAAGTTTGGTGCCAGTTGGTATATGCCTTGTATTTTCATTTGTCCTGCTAGAAGATCTTCTGGAAATCATTTTGCATAGCAAATACATACTGGTGAGCTGCTTAGATACTGGTGGTCTGATTGTAGAGGTAGACATCATAATTTTTGGTAGAAAGGGGTGTACTGAATAGAGGAGATAGCAAGATAGATAGTCCATTCAGTACTGTCTACAGGATATTCCGTGGTAGTACCTGAATGGATAGTGTGTCACCAGTTAGTCATTGGCATTGTTTTATGCCGTAACCCTCTTCAAAACCTTAATCCATGCTGACTTAAAGAGAAAAAGATTCAAAATTGAAACCATAATTGGTCAGTTCATGAAAGAGAAGCATCTCATTGGGGTAAAGGATGTGGACACCCTGCTGCTGGGATAGTCATGAGGGTTGGCTTGAGGATTTCCAGTGACATTCAATGTTGGCATTGCAGTAGAAGTAACCAGAAGCCTTGTGGGACAACCAAAAGTTCTGTAGATTGTGTTCAGAATTTGAAAATAGATACCCTAAAAATTTCTTGATGTGGGACTTTGCCTTCTACAGCATGGCATTCTGGTCCCAAGTTAGAGAACTGAGTTGAGGTTAAGGATAGATTCTGGGAAACAGAAATTTCTTGACAATTACGTATTTTTCTAACACAGGAAGACATTTAGTCAGTGCGTCAATTTTACACATTCTTAGTTTCATGAAATTTCAGTGGGTATACTGAGAAAGAGAAATCAAAAATTGTAGATTTTAGAGCTGTTTGGATTATCACTGTGCTTTCAGAGTTGTAATTTTTTTCATCAAATGAGTGAAACCTCAGAAAATCTTACTAAATTACTCAATCTCTGAAATAGTAATTGAAGTTGAAGTTATTTGTACATTTCCCTTAGAATATATTTGATGTGATTAGTTTGCTTCTTGTTCAGCTTCATGCTTTTCATAGTGTATCCTTTTGGAATTGTTTTTGTCATTGAATGTCCTTGTGTTTCTCTGATTTAAACATTGTAAAAAAAATGGTTGTTCAGAAGTGTGTGCTAACACTTGGTGGCAGAAAAGACCAGTTTTAAATCAAGCAAGCATTTTTAAGGCAGATTTAGATTCCCTCAAAGTGAGTGTCATCTTTTAATTGGCTAGAAAAGTTGTTTTTGAGCATAAATTATTTTCTGGGCTTCTTATATAGCTCTCCTGATTGATAACTCTTACAAACCACTAAGATGGAATTTGAACTAATAAAAATAAAATTTTCTCATTGACACTTCCTTGCAGCAGCTTTTCAGAGTCCGACAATGAGAGAACTTCAGAAATGGAAGCAATGATCTTCTTTGCAGATTATTAACTGTTTCTTTCACTCGGATGGTTTGTTTGGAGTGGGGAAGCTGAAATGCATACAGCCAGGGTTGAGGGGTGGTGGCTGGACCTCACGGTGTTGCCGCCGAGGGACGGGGAAGGATGATAGGGCAGTCATGAGTAGGAGTGGCAATGGGAGGTGGGAAAGGAGAGTGTGTAGATGAAAGTTCTGTCACCATAGGGCCATTAAGAGGACGTCCCTGTCCCTGAATTGTTTGGTGATGGAATATATAGGACCAAGGTTGTAGTTAAAATTTTCTGCACTAGCTTGGGTAAATCCCAAGCCAGGACTCCCTGCTGTCACCTTTCCTCACCCTCTACCCTTATTTACACTTAGGTATCTGTCAGGTAGCACATTTTCTCAGGATTTGGTTCATTGCCCTCATATTATTTGGGTATCAGTCACTTTCTTGGTCCTTCATGATAATGGTCCTTTATAAACCGTTGCTAAATTCAGGGGCACTAGGATATCTTCCGTAAGGAATCTCGGTAATAAATTTGAAGAGCATGAGTTTAAGTGGTTCTTGACTCCCTGTGCCCTTCTGGAATATCTGCAAGGTTAACATTTCGACCAAATAGGCTCCTTTGGCTTTACAGAAAGATTTGTTTTTTTTTTGTTGTTGTTGTTTTTTTTTTTTAAAGATTTATTTATTTTTATTTATCCCCCCCCCCTTGCTGCTTGTGCTGTTGTGTCCATTGGCTGCGTGTCTTCTCTGTGTCTGCTTATCTCCCCCTTGCTGTGAGGTCTTGCCGCATCAGCCCACGGCGCCGCGCGAGCCGGCCTGCCCTCACAAGGAGGCCCGGGGAAGCGAACCCGGGGCCTCTCATATGGTAAACGGGTGCTCTATCCATTGCGCCACACCCGCTTCCAAAGATTTGTTTTTTAACCTCAGCTTGGCTTTCTTGCTTGGATGAAGGAGAATGATGGACTGGAGGAAGCTCTTTAGGTACTGATAGGAGCTTGATGGCAGTTTAGGTGTAAATCTTTCCACCTCTCTTCTTGAAAACTGTACAGAGCAACAAGACAATGGGAAGAAGATCCTAAACTTCATTTTTAGTGAAACTAGGAGGTAGGGAAATTCTGCGAACTCCAAATCATGTGCAGGTGTTGCCAGAAGCACCTGGGCCAGCAGGACCTGGAAGAGAAGCTCCTTCAGGGTGGAGAAGAAAACAGTGACGAGTAGGCATGTGGTGACAGAGCTCAGAAACCACCTGCAGCTTTCACTTCCAGAGGCTGCTGAGGACCCCACTGTAAGGAGTACAAAGGAAAGTGGGAAAGGGCGCCCAGAGGACTACTCTCAGGGAGCACCACCTTCGGGGGGCAGAGGTGGGGTGGAGACCTTCAGTGCAGTGAAGGAGCTCAGGGACTGTGGTTGGCCTCCTTCCCATCGGGGAGGCTGAGCGGGCAGCTTCCATGCAGGCACAGCTTTTAAAGAATCATCCATCCCTGCAGCAAAAGAGGAGGAAGCTCTTGAGCAGAGAAGGCAGGAAGAGTAGCCTGTCTCCTCCTCCACCCCACCCCGAGAGAGGTATCAGTGAGCCTTTGGCATTCCAGCCACAGCCTGTCTTCTAAAATGTTCTTGATAGGAAAGAAAGCAGATTCTCAGCAATCTACTCCTGAAGCTCCCAGTGCCAGACAGCTCAATTACACTCTATTAGTTGTTTTTGAGCCACTTTTCATGTTATCAGCTGCATTTAGATCCAAGACTACAGTATGGAAATCTCCTTGGATTTTTTTTTTTTTTTTTTTTTGTGAAGCCACACACCTCTTTTTGTTTCAATGGCTTTAAAAAAATTCAATGAAATCTGATGTGAGATGGGATTGTAATTTCTTCTGAGATATTCTAGGTGCTATTGGTCAACTCTGTCATCTGTTGTGTCTAAGCATGATTTCTAACAAATGACTTCACTTATGCACCTTACAACCTTGTGCCTTTGGATTGTCTGTTTTCCATGTAATGAAAAAAAAAGCCTAAATAATAAGTTTACAATTACTTAACAATTGGAAATAGTACCTACAAAGATTAACCTGCCTCAGTGTTCATTTGGAAACTTTCAGTACTTTATATGTCTTCAAAAATTGAAAGATACGGAGAGCAGTAAACAGAAAGCTAAATTATTTTAAGGGGGCAGTTCTAGGCATTAACTACGGAAGTGCAGGATGATGGATGACTCCTGGTTGACCCCGGTTCTACTAAATGTTGTACACAGCAGAAGGGAAATTGGAAGCCAATGTCTTCATCAGCAATTCCTGAAATTTTTCTCAGAACATCTCTGAGGATTTTATGGGAGACAAGGATTCTGCGATCAGATGAATGTTAGCAATGCTGGTCCAAATACAGTTAATCCACTTCTTTGTTTTAGGACTTTGTAGACTCTGTGAAATGCTGATGTTCATTATGAAACTCAGGCGCTTTCAACAACCAGGGTTTATTGATTTGCTCTCTTTCCACGTCGTCTCCACTCGGGACCGAGGCTGGGCAGCTTCCCTCTAAGATGATGCTGTTCTCCTGGCCGAGGGAAAGAGGGCTGGCGAACCCCGGGCTGATTCTTAAAGCCTCTGCTGGGAAGGGACCCGTGTCATTCTTGTTCACGTTTCATTGGCCAAAGCAGGCAGGACAGATAACTCTTTTGCAGGCAGAGGCATCGCGCAAGGGGCAGTGCATATTTTGAATAGTCTGCCTCAGCGTTGTTTCCCAAATATATTTGACAAGCAAGTCCTTTTTTCACTGAGCGCCTAGTAGCACCAGTGTTTGGTAGAGCATGGTTTAAGAAACGCTGATCTTCATAATTCAGACTTAAATATTTTTCTTCAAACATCTAGATTCTGTTGGCATTTTTACGTATTTTCTGGCATTTTTATTCACATACAACATTCTGATTTAAGTGTAATTAAGAAACAGAGTTTTAGAATTGCTATTAGAAGATGCAGTAATGAAGTAGCCAAGTTTATTAAAATTGCATGTGTTTGCCTTAACTATATTAAAATATATTCTATCTCAATTATTACTTTTAGTGATGAGAACAGTGTTTTCCTCAAAAGTTATTTTTACACATTTTGCACCCTCCATCAATTGATAATTAATTTCAATTTCCTGGTAAAGTACAGAATGGAACATTATGATCTTGTACAAAACTGGCAACATCTTACAACGGATTGATTATGGATTAAAGGTAAATGAGAACATATGGTCAAGAAAGGTGATATTTTAGCCAAAATAGTGTTGATAAAGAATTACTTAACTTTTAAAATTAAGTGACAGTAGGTAATTTCCGACCCACTTGAATAATCACATGAAAAGCAAACCAGCTGATATTATTTGGAAGGCAATCAGTTTTCTTCAACCACTGAAAAGGGTGGCCAAGCACACTGGCCAGCCAGCTCTTGTTAATTATAATTAACTGCATAATAGAAGGTAAAGTTATATTTTCCTTGAGAGTCTTTCTTTGATTGGAGGAAAAACTAAGGTTATAACCTAAAACTGTAGCTAATTTACATTGGACTTCTACTTCCTTTCCTAAATATGAGCTGGTTTATTTGACTGTTCACTAAAATCTTCACTATTCACTAGAAAGATACCTTAAAAATATAATAATGCTAATTCTTTGAATTACCAAACTGCTCAGTTCTTTTTTAATTGGTTACTCCAGTAAATTAAAAGGAAAAAAAAATTACCGGCCTTGTTGCCAGGGCCAGACTTCACATAAGCTGTAGCTGGCTGGAGACCTAACAAAGTGGGCTGCCTGCGCCCACCAGGATTGGCCCCCGCAGTGGGTGTTCTGCCTCTGAAACCTCCCCGGTGGCAGCATTTCCCCTGTTGGCAAAGTTTGTGACATTATTTTGGAGACCTCTCCTAAAGGCCTTCTAATGCCACTGTATCTTTACACTGCACTCTTTTTGACGGTCAGAGTATGAAAGTGCTTCTCTTCCCCCCTTCAGGTACTTGTCGACTGTTGAATTTGATGATGATAATTCCTTTCTTTGGAACAAAATGCTTCTCTCATTGTAATTTCAGGTTTGGTCTCTAGCAGTATTGCATAAACCTTAATCAGCCACTGCGTGGGAGAACGTGCCACACAAGCCCTGCCAGTGTCCTGTGCTTTTGGTACATCTCCTCCTTAGCCATACCCACTCCGTTTTTCATTACTTGGTCCCCTTGGGTTCCACCTTGCTCCTCATTCCTGACAATTAGAGAATGGCAAACAGAGGACCTTGTGCTCTTGGACTTCCAGCCCAGTTAGCTCTAGACTTTAATCTGGGGGAATTTAGTGGGTTGAGTGGTCACCTGGGAATGAGCTGGATGGATGGGGAATCATGCCAGATGTGCTTCTGAACAAGTTGTAACCTTCCACACACATACGCCTACTGGCAGAGATCTCAGATGTACCAAGTGGGGGTGGGGTAGGTGTGGAGGGGGTAGTATCAGATGTGGCCAGTCCAGCTTTCCTGGGGCCCAGCCCACCACGATGGCTCATACTGGGCATGGCAAGTGAGGAATATACCAATGCATATACTTTTCCATGCTATCATCCTATAGGTCTGTTTTTCTTCACTTTTTTTTCCCAAGGGGGTACCAAATCTACTGCTTATTTTATTAGTCTAGAAGTGCTTCTTGAAATTTTGAAAAGATCCCTTAATTTCTAAAATCTCTAAAAGAGAGTTGTGTGAAAATTGCTGATCTGATACCTCTTTTACAGTACTTTTTTTGAAGCATTATGTAATCCTGTATTCATAGATGATGCTGAGTCCAAGTCCATTAGAAAAGCTGTGTAATCTCTTTAATTTTATATTTCAAGATATACAAAGGGGAGATTTCACATTATTGTAATGTGATTAAGTTTGAAAAGTGGACAAAAGAAAGGTTCCCTGTGTGTTATGTATAAAACTTTTTTATAGCAATGAGTGTCATATTAAAAATGAAAATCTTTGGCTACAGTTTTTGCCCTAATTAATAAAGGACATAAGAACACACCTGAAGAAAAACATTCATTTTGAAGTTGGTTAAAGGACCACACATGCTCCATACCCAACTGCTGGCTTTTTTCCCTACCAAGCCAGGGAGCACTTCCAGCCATGTGAGGCGAGACGGCTTCTATCACCTTGGGTGCCTTCGTCCTTGTCCAGTCCCTGGCTTATAGCACATCAAGTGCAGATCTCTTTCTAGTGTCGTCGTTTTTTTCCATTCCATTCTTCAGTTCCTGTCTCATTCAGTTGTTGGGGCACCTTCCTGTTAGGTGGGGGCTTCTGCCTTCAGTGTAGGAAAGGTGCCTGGGCAGTTGGAAAAGGATGGGCTGTGGTGCTGTGAAGTAGGTGATCTTTTGAGAATGGTGTGTGTGCCCATGAAGTGTGGGGGTGGGGTGGTGAGGGAGGGAGGGTGGAAGCTGGTGGGAGGGAAAACAAGGAAAGTGGTTCATTAGAAAGTGGGAGAAGGAAGCAGTAGATGTAGATGAGTAGGATGAGCTATGAAAATGCTCTAGGTCAGGGGTTCTTAACAAGGGGTCTGTGAGCTTGAAATGACATTTAAAGAAACATTATTCTTGTGGGCACATGTGGTGCGTGTGTGATATATTTATTAAATAATACACAGTATAGTGTGGACTTATTAAGGGGTCCATGGTTTTCACCTGACTGGCAAAGGGCTCCACGGAACAAACAAGGTTAAGAACCCCTGCTTTAGGTCTTTCTTGCTGAAAATTACAGTGCTACAGTTAGTGCTTTCTGTGGAGGCAATTAAAATACGTTGCCAGTGTGCACACCGTGTAGGTGTTTAAACTCGCATCTAGACGGCACCCGAGGCTGCAGTTAGGGCTGAAGTTCTGTCTATAATCTAACCAATTTAGGTGACAGGTTCCATCGTTTTGCTCGGGAGGCTTTTTATGAAAGCTGGATGTGCTCTACCACATCCGTGTGCTGTTGAATGTAGGCTGCGGTTACAGGACAAGGTAAAATTGCTTGCCGGGAGTTTTCTGTGGACTTATTTCTGATTGCTCTTCTACAGAGCAGCCTCACTCTCCTGTTGCATTGTAGAGGTCCTGAAATTATTTTACTTATGGCTTGCTGGCATTACTTTCTTAGTGTTGGAAAGTATTGATTAGAAGAGAGCGCGGTTGCATCCTAGAAGGAAAATAGTAGATTGAGTTGTAATCTTATGTTTGATGAAAAGTCTCGAGGTGAGATATATTTTATGTTTTATCTTTAGTTTATAGAAATAAAATGGCTGTGCCAGTGAGTTCAGGACAACAAGTACCAAAGAGCAAAACATTAGAAAACAGAGGCAGTAGGGAAGAGGCTGCAGTGTGTTTCCATTTGCGTCACCGCAAGATTGGGGTGAGCCAAGGACACAAATGGAGTTTGATCAAGATGGGGAGTCCAGCTGAGCCTGAGCTATTCGGGAGTTATTTGTGAGTGTTTCAGTTATGGGGCCCCTTCTTTGTTTCATTATAGGAAGGAAAGCTACATGCAGATGCCATCACAGCTACGCGGCCAAGCAGCATGTGGTCTCTCTTGCACCATTTGAGAGGGCCTGAGGGGGATTTTGGGAGGTTTGCTGGGCAAACAGTGAGCTTACATGGGAGCAGGCTGAGCTGTCAAGAAGGAGTTGTATTTTCCAGTACTTACTGTACTGAACCTCCAAGCTTGACAGCTTCTTGAGTACCATCGACCTACCGTCTCTCCAGTTAACATAGCTGTGGTCAGTATAAATGAACTCAGCTTTTGCGGACTGGAGCTGTGTTTCTTCCTCTGTTTTACTTGATGACATCACATCATGGAAGGAAGCCCAGGACCAGGAAGCAATGCAGCATATTCTCTTGGTGGCTTTTGTGAAGTGACCTGCACTATTAGCACTTGTATCACCTTCCTCTATGACTGACTGCTTCCTTTGCCACTTGATGCAAACAAGGAGTACCAACTCACCCCAAAGTTTTAGGACAATTAGATGGAGGTGTTAATTGTGGATTAAAAGCCTATAGCTCAGGGCCAGTTGACCAAGATGGTGATATAAGATGCTCCAGGTTGCTGTTGCCCCACAGAATCTATGAACAACTAGCAAAAACTGGCATAGTCATCTTCTTCAAAACTCTGGAAAACAGTTAAAGGCTTGCAGTAACTGGGCCAGTACTGAATCAAGAAAATGTAGCTTTAAAAATGGTAGGAGGGGGGCAGATGTGGCTCAAATGGTTGGGCGTCCGTCTACCATATGGAGGGACCTGGGTTCGATCCCCGGGACCTCCCGGTAAAATAAAAATATATGTATAGAAGGCACATGGACTGCCAGGCTCTGTGTGCCGGTGAGCCACCAGGCCCCGGGAGCCATGCAGCAAGATGATGACATAAAAGAAGAGAGACAAGACGAGATGCTCCAAAAGCTCCGAAAACCAGGAGCCAAGGTGGCGCAGATGGCAGAACACCTCTCTCCTACATCGGAGGTCTCCAGGATCGAATCCTGATGAAGACTGGAGGAGGAGGATGAGAAGAGATGAAACAGACACGGAGAATTGACCAGCGAATGGACACAAAACAGCAAATGGGGAAGGGGTGGTTTAAAATGGATCAAATAAATAAATAAATCTTAAAAAAAAAAAAATGGTAGGAGGTTCATAATTTGTTATAAATGTTTTCTAACAATGAAAGGTATTTGTGGTGGGGTGATGTATGGGAGCCCTCTATGATGTTATACATGATTGTTTTGTAAGTTCACAACTTTACCTGTACACTTATTGTTTATACATGTTCATGTATGAATGATATATTTCAATAAATTGTTTTTAAAATGAAAAAAAGAAAAAGAAAAAAAATGGTAGGAGAAATTTGAGGCACTTTACTGGCCTCTCCCCTGTGTGATGTGGAGCCAACCTGCACTCCCACTGTGGGTCCCTGGCCCTGTTCTGGATGGAGCAGAGTATCCCCTGTATGCAACTGGGGTGTATGTTGTTGCTGCCAGTCTATTGGGTGGCAGTCAGAAAGACTGAACCAGGAAACTTGTCTGAACCAGGAAACTTGTCAATTCAGAAATTGCCCTACAGAAAGAAGCAAATTGTGGATAGCTTACAGCAGTGTAAGAAACATTTAAGTAAAAGCAGCCTGGGGCAGGGGGATGGATGTGGCTCAAATGGTTGGGCGTCCCTCTCCCATATGGAGGGACCTGGGTTCGATCCCCGGGACCTCCTGGTTAAAAAAAAAAAAAAA
>JAQZBX010044065.1:0-21500 GCA_029593785.1 Cabassous unicinctus
TAGTGTTGATTTTTATTGGGATTGCATTAAATCTGTAGATTAGTTTGGGTAAGATAGACATCTTGATGATGTTTAGTCTTCCTATCCATGAACAGGGAATATTTTTCCATTTATTTAAGTCTTCTTTGATTTCCTTTAACAGTGTTGTGTAGTTTTCTGTATATAAGTCCTTTACATCTTTAGTTAAATTTATTCCTAGCTATTTGATTCTTTTAGTTACTATTGTAAATCGTATTTTTTTTCTTGATTTCCTCCTCAGATTGCTCCTTATTGGTGTACAGAAATGCTACTGATTTTTGAGCATTGATCTTGTAGCCTGCAACATTACTGAAGTCATTTATAAGTTCTAGAAACTTTGTTGTAGATTTCTCAGGGCTTTCTATGTATAGGATCATGTCGGCTGTGAATAATGAAATTTTCACTTCTTCTTTTCCAATCTGGATGCCTTTTATGTCCTGTTTTTGCCTCAGTGCTTGGTCAAGTACTTCTAAGACAATGTTAAATAGGAGTAGTGATAGAGGGCATCCTTGTCTTGTTCCCGATCTCAGAGGGAAGGCTTTTAGAATTTCACCATTGAAAATGATGTTGGCTTTGGGTTTTTCATATATACCCTTTATCATATTCAGAAAGTTTCCTTCTATTCCTAACTTTTGTAGTATTTTTATCAGGAAAGAGTGCTGTATTTTGTCGAATGCTTTTTCTGCGTCTATAGATATGATCATGTGATTTTTTTTTCTTTCAGTCTGTTTATGTGGTGTATTACATTGATTGATTTTCTTATATTGAACCATCCTTGCATACCTGGGATGAAACCCACTTGGTCATGGTGTATAATCCTTTTGATATGTTGTGGAATGCGATTAGCAAGTATTTTGTTCAGGATTTTAGCATCTAGGTTGATTAGAGAAATTGGTCTGTAATTTGCATTTCTTGTGGTATCTTTGTTTGGTTTTGGTATTAGGGTAATGTTAGCATTGTAGAATGAATTAGGCAATATTCCTTCTACTTCTATTTTTTGGAAGATCTTAAGCAGAATTGGTGTTAGCTCTTTCCAGAATGTTTGGTAGAATTCAGCTGTGAAGCCATCTGGTCCTGGGCTCTTCTTAGTTGGGAGGTTTTTGATGACTGAGTCTATCTCTGTACTTGTATTTGGACTGTTGAGTTCATCAATTTCTTCTTTCATCAATGTAGGCTGTTTGTGCATTTCTAGAAACTTGTCCATTTCCTCTAAATTATCATTCTTGTTGGCATATAATTTTTCAAATATCCTCTTCTGATACTCTTTATTTCTGTGGGTTCAGTAGTGATATTCCCTTGCTCATTCCTTATTTTGTGTATTTGAATCTGTTCTCTCTTTTTCATTGCTAGTCTGGCTAAGGGTTTGTCAATTTTATTGATATTCTCGAAGAACCAGCTTTTGGTTTTGTTTATTTTCTAGTGCTTTCTTATTGTCTATTTCATTTAGTTCTGCTCGAATCTTTGTTATTTTCTTCTTTCTACTTCCTTTTGGTTTAGTTTGTTGTTGTTTTTCCAATTCCTCCTAGTGTGCAGTTAGATCTTCAATTTTAGCTCTTTCTTTTTTATTTTTATTTTCATTTTTTTATTGTGGATAAAAATAAAATTTTTCACAGTACATACCAATATTTGTAAAATGATATGGCTATGAACTTCCCTCTCAGGACTGCTTTCGCTGCATCCCATAGGTTTTGATATGTTGTGTTGTCATTTTCATTAGTTTCAAGGTAGTTGCTGATTTCTTTTGAGATTTCCTCCTTGACCCACTGTTTGTCTAAGAGTGTGTTGTTTAACTTCCATATCCTTGTACCTAACCTGTTTCTCTGGCCCTTAGTGATTTCCAATTTCATTCCATTGTGGTCAGAGAAATTACGTTGTATAATCTCAATCTTTCTAAATTCATTGAGAGTTGTTCTGTGGCCTAGCATGTGCTCTATCTTGGAGTATGTTCCATGTGCACTCGAGAAGAATGTAAATCCTGCTGTATTTGGATGTAGTGTTCTGTATATGTCTATTAAATCCAGGTTCTCTAATTTATTGTTGAGAGCCTGTTTCTTAATGATTCTCTGTCTAGATGTTCTGTCTAATGATGATAATGGTGTGTTAAAGTCCTCTCTTATAATTATAGAGGCATTTATTTCTCCACTTAGTTTTTCCAAGGTTTCCTTCATGTATTTTGAGGCACCCCGATTAGGTGCATATATGTTTATGATTGTTCTCTCTTCTTGAGAGATTACCCCCTTTACTAATATCTAGTGTCCATCTTTATCTCTTATGATAGTTTTGCATTTAAAGTCTATTTTGTCTGATATTAGAATAGCTACTCCTGCCCATTTTTGGTTATTGTTAGCTTGTAAAATGGTTATCCAGCCATTCACTTTAAGCCTCCTTGAATCCCTGCGTCAAAGGTGGGTTTCTTGTAGACAGCATATAGATGGATCATATTTCCTTATCCATTCTGCCAATTTGTGTCTCTTGATAGGTGAATTTAGTCCATTAACATTTCTTACTTCAGCCATTTTTCTTTGGGTTAATGTATGTCACATGCTATTTTGTTTTTCTTTTTGGTCATGTTAGTTGCTTTTAAACTCTCCTCCATCTCTCTCTCCCTTGTTTTTTCCTTTCAACTTGTAGAACTTCCTTTAGTGTTTCTTGAAGTGCAGGTTTCTTATTGACATACTCTCTTAATTTCTGTTTATCTGTGAATATTTTAAACTCTCCATCATTTTTGGATGCCAATTTTGCTGGGTAGAGATTTCATAGCTGGAAGTTTTTTTCTTTTAGTATTTTGACTATGTCATACCACTGTCTTCTTGCCTCCATGGTTTCAGCTGAGAGATCAGCACTTAATCTTATTGTGCTTCCCTTGTATGTGATGGTTCTCTTTTCTCTTGCTGCCTTGAGTATTTTCTCTTTGTCTTGAGCATTGGACGTTTTGACAAGTATATGTCTTGGAGTTGGCCTGTTGGTATTTATACTGTTTGTGGTGCACTGTGCTTCCTGGATCTGACATCCATCTCTCTCAATAGGGTTGGGAAGTTTTCAGCTATTATTTCCTTCAACACTTCTTCTGTTCCCTTTCACTTCTCTTCTCCTTCTGGGATGCCCATAATGCGTATGTTTGAGCGTTTTGTGTTGTTGGTTAATTCCCTGAGTCCCTGCTGGATTTTTTCTATCTTCTTGTCTATTTTTTCTACTATCTGTTTGATTTCAGATGTATTGTCTTCCACATCACTAATTCTTTCTTCTGCCTGTTCAAATCTTTTGCTATGTGAATCCAGCATCTTTTTGATTTCTTTGATTGTGCCATTGGTCACCATCATATCCATTATCTTTTTGGGAGTGTTTACAATTTCTTCAGCATGTTCTCCCAGTGTCTTCTTTATATTCTTAATCTCTTCCTTCATTTCTTTAAGTTGGTCCACGATATTTATTTGGAAAGCTTTGATTAGCTGTTCAATGTTTTGCTTCACTTCCTGGTTTTTAGTTTGCTCATTGGATTGGTCCATGTTTTCCTGTTTCTCAGTGTGGTTTGTAATTTTTTGTTGCCCTCTAGTCATTATTTTATCTTGATGGATTTATTCAGTTGATTAGCTTCTCTGTCTGTTCTGGAGTTTTATTTATCTGGTGTTTCTGTGTGTGTGTGAAGTTTTCTCTTTGATACTTTTTCTTTTTATTTTATATCCTTGCTTCTTTCTATGTTTCCTTGAAGGCAAAAGACTAGGGCTGGAGGAAACGAAAGATGTGAGAAAGGAAGAAGGATAATAGTAATATTGATAAAAGTTAGAAGAGGGGCCAAATAAGACTTAATGAAGTGAATATTTAACTCATGTAGGCAGTGTAGAGTAATAGGAAAGAAAGTGGAGTACCTACAATGGACTGAGAAACCAAATAGAGGAATATATATATAATGATTTAGAAGGCTAGAACTATGAGGAGGGAGAGAAAGAGTTAAGAAAGGGCTAAAAAGAAAGAGTTAATATTAATAAAGAAAGAAAAAAACAAAATAGAGGGAATAGAAATGGACACCTTTGAGTTGTGGGTGTATGGAAAAAATATGGTATTTAATATCCACAACAGAAAGCAGAAGGGAGAAAAATGCGGGAGGGATAAGGGATAGTTTGGAATACACAATCAATATATAGAGAGAATGGGAAATTACTGAAGAAGAAGCACAGCAAAGAAGAGAGAAGCTAGGAGCACCTAATTTAAAAAATGAAAGAAAGAAGAAAGGGGGGAGGAAAGAGGAAAGAAAAGCAAGAGACAACAAATAAACAGAGAAAAAGCAAACAACTACACTGGCAAGCAGTCAAGCAAAGCTAAGGAGGGTCAATATTCCCTGATGTCCCGTGGATCCTCTCAGCCTGCTTGTGTTTATCAAACAACTTCCCCGCAGTGTTTTTATATGCAGGTCCTGAAGCAGTTTTGGCTATTAAACTAAATTAAAAAGAATTTATTTTTCATTTATTAAAGTGACCGTTTTATTTATTTATTTTATTATTATTATTTTTTTTGGCGTAATACAGGACCAAAAATAAGTCCTTCTCTAGACCACCCCCCTCACAGAGGGGACCTTAACTGGGCTAGTGGAAACTAATCAAGCACTTCCCAATTTCTGGATTCCCCATAGATGCAAAAGTCTGATGTTAGTGTAGAACACTAAAAACGGCAGACTCCGCCCTTCTGGATCAGAGCCCCTGCGTCACCGGGCTGCAGGTAAGTGAGATTTACTCTGCAGATTCGCCTCTCCCCTCAGCCTGGCGCTGCTTCAAGTTGGGTTATCTACTCCCCCAAATTATGAGAGGGTCCAGGCAGCCAGATTGACAGCTAAAATATCCCCCCTCTTCTTTCTGTCAGAACTCTCCCTCTCTTGGAGTTTGTCCCTCTCCCCAGCTCCGCAGGGCCCGGGGCTTATCCCTGGGCAGCTAGTCCAATCACCTCCCTCTGCAGATTAACCCCTCCCCTCCTCTGGGTGCCGATTCACTGCAGCTGTTTTGTTCGCCTAAGTTGCAGGGGGCTTCAGGGAGCCAAATCCCCAGAAAATAAAGCTCTCTTGCCAGAGCTCCCCCCTCAGAAAACGCCCCCTCCCACTGGGCCAGGTCACCCAGTTACCCGACGGGAGTCGCGCTTCCAACCGGCTTTTTTTTTCCCCGTTAAGGGTGGGGGTCAGCCGACTGTGTTATCCACCACAGGCAGGCTTAAAACTCACGAATCTCTATGTTTCAGTCCATGCCGTTGATCTGCCCAGATAGATGTCCTAAGCTTCTCACTCCACACGCCCACAACTCAGACCCTGGTGCAGGACTCCATCCACTATCCACCGTGTTCTGGGAGCTGTCCGCAGTTGCCCTCCTAAGCCGACACCATCTTGTCCTCTCAGTATTTTTCTGAAAATATTAAATAATAAAGGTGTTTTCAGACAGAATAATACTATGCAAAATAATATATCTGATCTTTTAACTATCAATTTAGCACCTTTTGATAATGACAATCTTAGATCAAGTGTAAGTTCTATATATATAAATTTACTCAATTTATATATAATGAAACTGAAATATTTTATTGAATTTCTTTGCAAAATTGCATGTGTTTGAGAAATTACCCAATATTACTTACCGTTTTGTCTTCCACTGGAGAGTACTATTTCAAAGGTTTTATAAGGCTATGGCCTATAATATATGACACTTATAGTAAAGTCTAATTAAATACCTAATTTCATGATTTTATCTTCCAAATATATTGAACAGATGTATCAGAAGCAATATATGTGGAAGCAGATGAAAATCAATACTCGTCTCCTTGGAATGGAGAGTTTAATGCCTGCAAACATTTAATTTTGGTACTAAATTTTCTCAAGCTATTAGTAATTTTCATTTTATCAATACAAATATTTGTTTTTAGTAAAAATGATTATTTAAAATTTATACTGCCACATTAAAAAACAGGTCACTTATCATTGATCTCTTTCACTAACCACAGCCTTCTCTGATTGTTCTTTGCATTGAACTTTCAGATGTCATTCAGGTCACCAAAGTTGGAAATGAGAAAGAAGTTAAATTTGAATCATATTTTCGGTTCATGTCATCAAAATGGGCACATCAAAAAACTGTCATATCTTTTTTCCTGAATAAAGCATTCTGTTCATAACTCTCTTCATAGCCTCCTTTATCTGCTTGTTTCTAAGAGTATAGATTATAGGACTCAAGAAAGGAGGGACTATAGAATAGAAAACAGAGGTGACCATGTCCTGAATTGTGGGTGAGTTGGAGTTTGGCTTCATATACATAGTAGCGATTGAGCTGACAAAGAAGTTCACCACAGTGATGTGAGAGACACAAGTGGAAAAGACCTTTCCTTTCTCTATTCTTGTTGGAAAGTTAAGCACAGTAGAAAATATGTGAATATAAGATTTGGTGATGAAGGCAAAGCAGCTTCCACCCAAACCACCACAGAGATAAAAATTAAAATTTCATTGCTGAGAGTGTCAGAGCAAGAGAGTTTCACTAAAGCATTGATGTCACAGAAGAACTGATGGACTATGTTGGACTGACAGAAGTGAAGCTGGAAAGTATTGCCAGTGTGGAATCCAGAATAGGTCAGACCAATGAGTACTGAGGCCAAAGTCATCTGGACACAGACCTGAGTGTTCATGATCACAGGGTAGTGGAGGGGCTGGCAGATGGCCACATAGCAGTCACAGGCCATGACAGTGAGAAACAACAGCTCTACTGTAGCAAATAAAGTCACAAAGAAGACCTGAGATGCACATCCAGCCATGGAAATCACCCTGTTGTCATGAAGGAAGATAACACATGCCTTGGGTATTGTAACAGAAATGTAGCACATGTCTATGACAGAGAGATTCCTAAGAAAGAAATACATGGGGGTGTGAAGACTCTGGTCAAATGTGATTACTGTGACAATGAGAAGGTTTCCCAAAAGTGTTGCCAAGTACATCAGTAGAAATAGCATGGCATGTAAGACTCTGAGTTCCCACACATCAGAAAATCTTGTAGCAGGAATTCAGTCACTGTGGTAGAGTTGGGCATCTTAGGAAAAAATTGCTTTGGTCATGTGAAGGCAGACAAATAATCCCTAAAAAAAAACATGGAGAATTAATTTGCAGAATAAATTAGCCTAAGTACATTCATTGATTCACATTATTCCAATTTTAGATTCTCTAGTTTGTTTTGGCTAGTAGGATATAGTATAATGTTGCTTCATGTTCTTCAGTCTCCCTGCTTCTGGAACTTATTTCCAGGGAGGGGTAACAGTAAAATATAATCTTTAAGAGCTTTTGCCAATGTTTGCATATATTTATATCACTTACTAGTTATAAAATGGATCTATTAGAAGTTAAAGATTTGCCTGGAAGATTAAAATATTTAATATATGTAATTTCTATGCATCCCTACATCCTTAGTAATATTCTATGAATATTAATATTTATGATTATATAATGACAAAACAGAACCTGAGGAGAGATAGGAGAGTATTATTTACTCAGAGCCTGTCCAAATTTTATAATCAATTATACCCCATTCCCTGCAAACCTTGTAGAAAATTGTTTTAATCCATACTTCACCCCTTATGACTTTTGATAGTGATTTCATTTGAAAATGAACCTTTAAAATGTTCCCTCACTAATCACCACAATTTACTAGCTACATATGTAATCTTCCCAGCCACTGCTATATATATATACTTTTTATTTTGACATTTGATTCTTCAACATATCTTTGTCAATTTAAAATACTTTATTAGATGTTCTTTGGCTTCATTGTATTTGTTCAATAATCTAGATAAACTAATCAACCTAGCGAATTATATTAATGCCACTTTTCACTTATTTATAATTTGTTATAGTACACATTTTTCACATATTATATACTGCAATTCTCATTGAAACATTGCAAACTGGCAAGTAACATAAGCAAAAAAAAAAAGTAAGTAACTGAAACTTCAAGGAAACTTATTAAGCCATGAAAATGTAAGTGGGAAAGTGGGCATTCAATATCAGATTTGTCTGCTCAGATAGTATATTGACACATGGAGCATTTCCTCCAGCACAACTCCTGGTCCTACTGAGATTCACAGTTCCCTACCATGTCAACCCACACTCCTCATTCATGGTCAGTATTCACCAGTACAGCAACATTCAAGCCTTATTAATACTGCAGGATCCACAAGACTTCAAATTTTGGATCCACTATTAAATCACAATGACCCAGAGCTAAAACATGTCTCCAGTGATGTCCTACATATTTGGTATTAAGTGGTCCATGAGGACTGTTTAAACATTTTCTATATTGTGCCATATATTAATATTCTTAAACTTACTCAACCGTAGGTGATAACTTCAATAAGGATTATTTATAATTTGGGTTTCAACTGATCTAGAAGAGTGAAATATCTGTATTTCCACAGTCTCTACTCAATGTCAGTGTACACTGTGTTTATCCATTTAAAATTTCTAAGAGAGTTTGTCCTAATATATTTAGAATTTCAATATAAAATAATTTCCATATATTTTCACTCATTTTCCTCTCATCCATTTTCTCAGGGTGAATGTAACCATCTATTTTGAAGGCCAATTCACCACCCCAATCTTCATTCTCTCTCCTCTTTCACTGAGGTCAAAGCTTGCCACTAACTGCCATCATAAATTTCCCATGCTTCTCCATGTTCTCCTGGAATTTAAATCAGTGCTTAGGCTTTTCTGTTAAACAAAAAGTCATTGGTGATTCTTGGTCAGTAGATATTACCTGTGGGTAAAATGCATTAATTAATTAATAATAATAAGGCTCACTAAATAATGTTTATTGATTATTCGGTTTTGTATCTGATGCTATTATGTTTTCCCATAAAATCTGGACATATTTTAGAACTTGAATAAGTTGAGAGAGAATGATATTGCAAGATGTGTGGATCATTAATGGATGTCATATTCACACCCAATTCATTCACAATGTTTTCTTTCACAATTGCCGTTAGCTAAACCCTTACCAAATCCTAATGTAAAGAATGTTTTCTTCTGAAGTTAGTTAAACTGTCTTTTCCTTTTTGACTTGAAATGAAAGAATGTACATTTTCAAACTTGCTTACACTTTCACTCTTTAATGATCAATGTTAATGCCTTTCATATATTTGGTTTGGTGTTCCCTTTTTTTCCTGACAAATATCATTACTTAAAACATAGAAAACCTAGGAGGGCAGGGCCTGTGTCACTCTGAGACTGCTCTCCAGATCTCAAGAATAAAAGTTTTCTGTCTTTATGATCCTCTTTGTTTCAGAGTCCTACAAAATGTTTTAATAATGCATCAGGATTTCACAGTTGGACACAGAGCAAACATATTTTATTATTTTACAATCACTAATCAGTTGTTGGTTTCCAACTTGAATTTCTGATGTGTGAGCATAGCAGAGTAAAATCTGTGCAAAGTTCAGGAGAATTTATGCTTTATATCCTGACTCTGCCATTTATTTCCTATGTAACTATGGAGTCCTTCACAAATATGTTAAACTCTCAAGTTTCTTGTATATAAAATTTGTAAAAAAGCCTCGTTGTGAATTTAATATTTGTAAAATAATTCAAATAGAATTTCTCATAACGGTAGGTATGCTGAAGAAAATTAAATCAATGAGTATTAAACATAAAAAGAGGGTAGGCATGTGATTCCTTCAGCACTTACATTTATTCCATCTTAAATGTATATTAGTATTGTTTTTAAAAGCAAACAATGAAGTAAAAGAATGCCAGTACTCTGCATTTACTAATATGGTTTTCTGTTAAAAGAAGTATAACTTAATATAAAATGATTTATACAGATAGAGACTGTAAAACTGATGCTTTTCTTAAACAGTATTCAGGTAGCAAGAGGATAACCAGTAAAATAAAGTTTTCCTGAGATAACTAAATTATTTCACAGGTGTTCCCATCCATCAAATCGTTAAAGCAAAATGATGTTTTCCTTTTATGCCACGACTTGAGGAATTAGAAGACATATTATCATCAATAATATATTCATTTGTTTATTTACTGATGAGTCATCCTTGTAAACTTTAATTTATTTATAATTAACTCTATCTTTCGAGATGTTTTAGGATGAATTATATTCAGACATTTGTCTAGAAGCTGTGGAAATCAATTATGAATTAGTTTTTATATGATTTTCATGCTATGTTAGGAGAAAGCCCTGCAATTGCAACTGAAGTATAAGACCTTATATATTCACTTTATTTTTATAACAGGAATTCACTTATTCTTTGTACTTTCTGAATATAACAGAGTGCTTGGTAAAGAGAAAATATTAATCCAATGATTTTTGAATTTATTAATTTATCAGCAATAATATACAGAAATCATTATTTTTATTATTTTTAGGTAAAACACATCCCATCAGAATTAGATCTAGGTATAAATTTAAATTAGCATTCTGCATATGGAAACTCTGGTCAGTGTACAGAGCTGCTCCTGCCCCTGCTCCATCTGATTCTACAACTAGCTCACTCTGCTTCCATGAATAGCTATCAATTCTTCTAAAACTGCTTAGACTGAGTTTTTATTGCAGTTAATAAAAAATAAGAAGCTTACCACATTATTTGAGTACCTTCAATATTTATATATATATATATATATATTTACAATAGTTCCATTGACAGTTTCTCACAAAAAATCAAGTGAGCAGTGCAGGAAAGAAATGGTGTGATTTTTGAAGGGAAGGAAAGGAGGAGAGAACAAAAAAGAGTTAGTAAAAATAACACCTCAGAAGTTAATATTGTTTTCTCTTACACTGAACAGGCACATCAGGATTTCTGATAAGCATCCAATGATGTTTCACCTGGACTCAAGGATGAGTGATCATGTTTAGTAGAGATGACTAACCTCCTGAACAGAACATTTCTATGGTAACAAGAGCTTTTGTCTTAAGTTTTATTTCAAATGGGGTTCTCCAATGACATCAGAGAAAACCCCTGGGAACACAGGCTTTGGCACCAATAATAGCCAGAGCCCATGGGCAATTTAAATGAGATAATTGGTTCTATATGGTTAGGGAACAAGACTCAAGCAAAATCTGCCCATGAATAGAACTTTTTATATTGAAATATACTAGAATATTTGAATTTGTGGAGAGAATTGAATATTAAAGGGAAAATCACTTAAACATAAAGAAAATCACATTTCCCCTAATATTCTGAGGGCTCTTAAGGCAAAATGCCTGTGGATCATCGAGTTCAAGAGGCAGAGTAGGAGACCCAGAGCCTGGCCTCAGCCTATCCTGGGACATTGTTACTGCTCATTCTCACAGTTTTCCTCTCAGGAATGTTATGATTTTCATTAATCAGATCAAACTCATGGTATTGCTAATGGAAAAGTGACAAAACAGTCTATTTGTAATTGTCTAAAGCATATATGAGCTTGGTGCCAAAGCCCAGCACAGTGGCCTGTTATCTGGATGATCATCATCCCGTTGCTTTATCTCTGATACCTCAGTCTCTCCACCTGTTAGCATATTACAGTGGTGTTCACCCTCATGTGCCACTTGAGAGTAGGGTTAAATGGAATGTGTAAACCATTTAGATTAGTACCTTGCACAAAGTACATACATATTAGGAAGCTCCACAAAATCTATCATTCAGTCTTCACAATCATGGTATGTGCTGTTCATTCTGATTTTGTTAGGAAAGTAGAAAGCATCACCACGCTTCTTTGAGGTGCTACATACCTTTCTGTCATTGGTTTCAAGTTTAATGCAACTAGGCTCAAACAACATAAACTTATTGATTTCAAACTGCTCAGCATCACCTGAATGCACATTCTACACTATTAGGAGATAGTAAAATGTACTGTTCAAAGTTTTATACCTTTCTTGGTGTTTGTCTCAGGATTATTATATTAACTGAATTATATTTACATATTCTACTTTGTGATATACCTTATTTGACATTATATATTTAGAAGCTATGATAACAGGTGAATATAAATTTCAAATTGTTTTGTCTATTATGATGCAAATAGCCTTAATATTGAGCCATACATCTTGCATTCAGGTTCACACTATTTGATAAGAATGCAGCCTGTGATGATTTGAAATTGGATGTACCACAGAAAAATATGATCTTAAAGCTAATCCATTCCTGTGGGTGTAAACTTATAGTAAGTAGGGCGTTTTGATTAGGGTACATCAGTTAAAATGTGGCCCAGTGTGGGTCTTAATATTCATATTGGAGTCCTTTATAAACTGGATAAATATGTAGAGAAAGGAGGGAGACCCATGGAAGTAAGAAGCTTGAAGCCACAGAACCTGGAAGAGAAGGGAGAGACCAACAGACACTGCCATGTGACTTGCCATGTGACAGAGGAGTCCAGGATCTCTAGCAGCCAGTCTTCAGCGTGAAAACATCTCCTGATGATGCCCTGATTTGGGCATTTTTCTCAGCCTCAAAACTGTAAGCTCGTAAACTGATAAATTCTCATTGTTAAAAGCCAACCGATTTTATGGTATCTGCTTGAGCTGCTTAGCAAACTAAAACACCTCCATATAAAAAATATAAAACACCTTGGCTTTTGGCTTGGACTTACATTATATATATATTCATTTTTACAAATTTATTATTAATGTATACAGTTTGCAGATATGTCAAATAGTCTTTCTTATCAACAGAAAGGTCTCATATATATTTTAAATTTTATATTGGTAAATAATGTTATGAAGATGATAATAATGCATGAAGTGTAGTTTCTCCATATTGTCTAGGTTCAAATCTGCCATCATGCTGCAAGAGAAAAATTGGGGGGAGTGGATGTGGCTCAAGCAGTTGAGCACCAGCCTCCCACATGAGAGGTACTGGCATCAGTTTCCAGCTCCTCTGGAAAAAATAAAAACAAACAAAGCAAAACAAACAAACAAAAAAACAACTCAGGGAAGCTGATGTGCATCAGTGGTTGAGAACCAGCTTCCCATATACGAGGTCTCCGGTTTAATCCCTGGCCCCTGGTACCTTAAAAAAAAAATTGGGAAACTCTCTCATTGACATTCCATTCCCCCAAGCATCAAAACCCTCACTAATTTATTTTTTTGATGAATGCTCTTTAGTGTCTTCATGTAGGCATTCATTTTTCTAAAGTTTATAGTGATTATATGTATGAGTTGGTCCTATAGTTATATACTCACTCCCCAGAAATAGAATGCTTGTTTTTTGTTTTGTTTTGTTTTGGCAAATTCTATCTTATTAAAGATATTCCCTTTACATTTAAATTGATGAAAGTTTTTAGCTTGTATAAACTTTCACATTTATTGTTTTCCTTAGCCAATGTTAATATTTTATAAATTTTCTCCTTTATTTATTCTGTTGTAATCCCACTTGAAGGGTCTTAAATGTGATCTAGCAGCTACCTACAGAATCTCACTTCAATCAAAAAAGGAAACAAATGCAAAAAATAAAAAGGAAATAATGATCAAAATGGCTGACCATGTCTTTTCAACTGTTTGACTAGAAAAGGAATCAATGGCAGTGATGATATTGTCTTGGTCCACTTTAAAATGAGATCTTTGTGTCAATGTCAATTTGGGGGACACAACTAAGTAAAATAAAATGGCAGCTTGCTTTGGACATTGCTGGGAAGGACTCCTCTCTGAAAAGGGCTTTAATAGGGGGCAGAAACAATTGATCTACAGGGGATTTCAAAGAAAATGGACAAATGGAATATAACATTTGGAACTGTATATCTGGAACTGCAGATAAGCAACACATGAGGATAAACCAGTTTTGGTCCAGGAGAGGCAACTCATTTGGCTAATTTGAGCTTTTCACTGCCTCATCAGAGCTCCCTTCCACTTTCTGAATGAGATGCTGCCCAAAATATGAATTACTCAATAAAGCTGTTAGATTCTAAATCTAATGTTGTTGACATGGTTTTCTTTTAACAATATTATATTTTCTTTATACAACATATGATGAGTGTTCTGGTGACTATAGCATTATACTAGACTAAGAGATCACTGCATTAGTGGATCTGGTATATTATTTCTTCAAAGTGTGATATTAGTTCCATTGGTTCACATGACTTATGCTCAAGTTCCACAGTTATCAAAACACAGTCTATCAAAAATAATAAATTTGAATTCCAGCAAGCAAGAATAAGCCCTATTATTTACCAGTCTTTTATCCTCCTAGACTCTATGTCTGTCAGTACTAATTCCAGAATAGATGTGGAAAGGGTCCCTGAGGAGTTCTCTTTTGGCAAGAGACCAATGCACATTAGAAAATCTTGACTTCCCTTCTCACATTTTATTGTACTATTGCTGGTGCATAATAAATTGCTATGTACTTTGTTGCCAGGTCATAGATTCTTTCTGGATTTCCTATCAGAAGATAAACATAATTTGGCCATGTTACACAGAGTCTACAGTCTACCTTTCAAGAATAATATTAGAGTACCTGGACAGATGACTGCCCACTCTGCACTTCCCTCATGGGGCTTTTCCCAAGAGATACTAATTAGGAGGAGAGGTAAAAGGGTGTTAATGGAAATTTAATCCAGGAGTCAAAATAACTAATAATATTCAGAAATAATATAATTAATATAATATTAATATAAAAATAAAATAATAAATAATAAATAATATAATATAATTTGACGTTTCAAGTCAAATTATAATGAAAGCATAACTTTGGTTTGGCAAAAAGTTTAAGTCCAAGAAGTAAGGAAACACTAATATTAAAAATTTTACTTTGAAATACTTCAAACTTATTCGACAGTTTTAAAGTATCACAAAATCCCTACAGAGAACTCCAACATAACCACCCACCCAGTTAACCAGTTCCAATGACTTGTAAACATTTTGCCACATTTTCAATATCATTCTCACTCTCTATCAATCTCAATCTATCTACCCAACTATCCTTCTTAATCTGTCTCTCAAATTACCTATTTTCTAGACATTTAAGTGTAGGTTGTATACATCATGCACCTTGATCACCTGATACTTCCATGTATTTTCTTAGAGCAAGGATATTCACTTAGGTAACCACCTTAAGTAGAGTTATCAAGTTTAGTAAATTTACCACTGATACAAAATTTACAATCTCTATTAAAATTCTTTTTATGTCTCAATAATATCCTTCTGAACTTTTTCTCCTCTGATTTTAGTTCCATCCAGGATCTTGTTTCAAATATATTTGTTTCTTTAGGTCACTCATTTTTAAATTGTGGAAACATATACATATACATAACCATTCCCAACTCAACCCCTTCCAAGCATACAATTGAGTGGGATCACATTCACAATATTGTGCTTCCTTCACCACCACCATTTCCAGAACTTTCCTATCATCCAAACAGATACTGTGCTCCCGTTATGCATTAAATCTCCATTCCCTCTCTGCTTCTGTTAAGTTGTACTATACTTTCAGTTTCTATGAATTTGCATATTCTAACTATTCATATGAGTGGAATTGTACAATATTTGTTCTTTTGTGTCTGATATTTCACTCAATTTGATGTCTTCAAAGTTGATGCAGTAATTGCTTTTTATCCATCATCTTTCCTAAGTTGAAAACCTTCTTAGCTACATAATTCCTTTCATTTATTATTTCCCTTTTGTAATTTTTGTGTTGTGTTGTTACAAGTTGATTTTGTATACATAATTACTTTGTGTACATTATATACAAATATATACATTATATATTTGTATATACATAATATACAATGTATATATGTATATATATTTGTATATACATAATATAAAATGTATATATAATATATTATGTTATATATTATATATATATACCATTATATATTATATGTTATACAGATATATAATGTATCTCATTATAGTCCCTATAATAAGAAATATTGACTCCATTTTCATTATTTGTATTAAAACATGATTAATGGATTAATGGCTTCTCCGAGGCCCTTATCTAGCTAGTAGCATCAACAGAACCAATGTATGATGCCTTATTTTTTTTATTTCATAATGTGAGGTCTAAAAAGCAATTGCAGAGAACTCAATTTCACCAACATGCCAAATTACTTTGAGAATGGATGGTGTGAGGAATTCCATCTCTTCTGACAGTAGCATGACCCAGAACATTGTGTTCTGATTCTTTTAATTCAGCAACTTTCCTGTATTCTTGAAGAAGGTACTGTTTGAGAAACAGATGTAGATAAAGGGGATTTAGGATGCTGGAAGGTCTGACTCACCATTTGGGTTTAGTTGGTATAAGTGGCTACTTGTCAAAATGATTGTGATGGTTTCCTGAAGCATAAACTCCACCACTTCTTTTTTTTAAATATATTTTTATTTTTTCTAAAAGATACTTAGATTACATAAAATGCTGCATAAAAAAATATAAGGGATTCCCATATGCCCCACTTCGCACACCTCCCGCATCTACCCACATTAACAACGTCCTTCATTAGTGTGGAACATTCATTGCAATTGATGAACACTAATGATGGGTTATATTCTACATTGTAGTTTACACTATCTCCCATGCAATTCTGTAGGTTGTGGTAGGATATATAATGGCCTGTATCTGTCATTGCAATGTCATTCTGGACAATTCCAAGTCCCGAAAGTGCCCCCATATTGCACTTCTTTTTCCCTCTCCCTGCCTTCAGAACCTTCGGTGCCCACTGTCTCTACATAAATTATATAATTTCTTCCATTGCTAGAATCACAATAAGTCTATGGTAGAATACCAGTAAGTCCACTCAAGTCAATATTTTATTCCCCAATCCTGAGGATTCTGGGATGCTGATGCCCACTCCACCTCTAATTGAGAGGGGACTTTGTTCCCATATGGCTGATGGATGGGACTTTCTTGCTTGCAGTTGTAGGCTCTCTCAGTTCCTTGGTATGGTGGGTGTACATCCTTATCTCCTTGTTAGTTATCCTACTCTCCAGTCCACCACTTCTTTGTCACCATCTGAACCCATTTTGTCCCAGAGTTGGTCACTCCTGGGGTGGAGAGAGAGAGAGATGTCCCAGACCTGCTTATCTCCTAATTCTGGGTTCCATCTTTATTCCTCTCCACTAATATTTATTTGATTAGATCTTTGTATTTAAAGGTACCTCTTAGGTCACCTTTTATTTCCCCAATGCTTAAGTTTCCTTCACCTGAAGTGTTTGCCAGAGTCATTTCTGCTTGTGTTTTACTCTTTATTGAAAGCCAAATACAAAATTCACTTTCTTCAATATTGCCACCTTTCCTTCCCAACCTTTCTATTTGTTAACAATTATTCTTTTGCCGTTATTCCCAAACTCTTCATTTAATAGATACCAGATCTAGTAATGATAAATTGTTGGAATTTAATATTAAAATTATGTATGACACTATTAACTTTCTAACTTTTCTTTCTCTGACAATGGAACAAAATCTGAAGTATGCTTTGATTCTAATGGTAATGCATATTGAAACTCATGATGAGAATGCTTCTTAGACTCGTGGCCCCCAAGTGACATGCACACACATACACACACATCCACAAATGGAAACCCATACACATACAAGCACATGAGCACAATTATGTAAGTGCTATGTGTACACTACAAGTTTTCTCTAGGATAAAAGCCTTTTTTATAAAAATAATTTATTATTTTTAAGGAAGCTTTAGATTACAAAAGTGTTACATCAAAAAATACAGGGGATTCCCATGTATCCCACCTTCTTCCCTTCCCACATGTTCTACCATTAACAACATTTTTCACTAGTGTGGTACATTTATTACAATCAATGAGCACACACATATATATATTGAAGCATTGCTACTAACCGTGGCCTATAGTTTACATACGGTTTACACTTTGGCCCACACAATTTTGTAGGTTTTGACAAAATGTATAATGACCTGTATCCATCATTTTAATATCATGCACAACTCTAACATCCCCAAATGCCCCATGTTGTAACAATTCTTTCCCCTCTTTCCCCCCAGAAGCTTTGGTGACCACTTTCTTTATGTAAAATTACAATTACTTCCATTATTATAATAATAAGTAGTCAACTTTAGTCCATAGTTGTATTCTACCTTTATAATTGTTCATTCCTCCATCTTAAGGACTTTAGGAAAATGGTGCCCACTCTGCTTCCAACCGAGGGAGGGCTTAGATCCCATGGGAAAGATGTGTAGAAATGTCTTGCATGCAGTTGTAGATACTCTGTTTTTCTGGATGGGCATTGCCTATTACCATCCCTTTGTTAGATATCCTGGGTGAGTCCAATGAATTGGAGAGTAGGTGCTGGCTGCAAATGCTGAAATTCAGGGCTCAACTGTTACATGATAAGCCAGAATATTTAAGTCTCTGGGTTGTATATTTGATGTATATAGTGATAATTAGAAGTTCAAATAAAAAGGGGCAGAAGACCCATGTGTAGGAAAATTATAAATGAATCTAACTTGGATACATTAGGGAGATAGGTTATCATATATTCCAAGGTAAGGCTCACTAACAGGCTTGTGTGTGTTGCCTATAATGTCTGGTTATCTCTAGAGCCCTCAGGAGCACCCCTGCTTGAGGCAGTGTTTACTATGACCATCAGTGAGATCCTCCTAAGATGTGCATAAGCATAACATCTGAAATGACCTTCCAACTCACTTGGAAATCTCTTAGCCATAAAAACTCATTTGTATTTAATATATCCCACATTTGGTTTAGGTCTTTGTCCAAATGCATCCTAAACAATAAGAGAAAATATTTGGGAACCACCTATCCGATAAGCGCCTAATATCCAGCATATATAAAGAAATCCTATATCTCAAAAATATAATTACAACCCACTTAAAAAATGAGCAAGAGATTTGTATAGACAATTTTTCAAAGAGGAAATACAAGTGGCTAAAAGGTACATGAAAAGATGCTCAACAGGATAAAATATTTTATTTTATATTTTATAAAATAAAATATTATTTTATTTATAAAATAAATCTCTCTAAGGCTCTCTTAATCTGCTTTATGTCTCATATTGTCAACCATAGCAAGACACAAGGTCCAACAAACAGTGAATATTAAACACCTGCTAAATGTATGTGTTAATGACTATAACACAAAAGGCTGATGCTATTTTGTATTTGTACAGAACATGGTAATTTAGAAATATATTTTCCCTTCTTAAAAACCAGTTGTGTTTCACAACAAGCCTGTAAGGTAAGCAGACATTAATTTCTGAATTGTATACATTAGTCAATGACTTTCAGAAAGAATATACCCCAAGACCACATTTCTACTATGAAGAGTAATGGAAGCAGGGATACTACATCATAGGTCAATTATACTTGAATTTTCTTTTCTTATTTTTATTATGTAGCTGCATCAACATATCTGCTTTCTCATAATGAGTAAGTGTTAAGAATCTTCTTTATAAAATTAGAAGTGGACAAAATGAAAAAACAGTAGTAAAATCATCCCACATAGTTCTACAATCTAGAAAATGAATAAACATATTCTATTTCTTCATATATTTTGTTTCTATGTTTTTATCAGTGCTCATAAAACATGTACAATGTACCAATTTATTTTTCTATTCAAACAGCACGGCATTATTGCCATAAAAATGGCAATATTTACCTAAATATTTCAAATCTATTCATCTTGCTTTGAGAAGTTAAATTAAAAAAAAAATTTAATTTCTAACATCATAATTTGCAGTAAAAATTTGGAAAAATAAAAAAGCAAAAAGACAAAATTAAAGTCAACCAAGAATCACCACTGAATTTGGGTTATTCCTATGACATTTTATCACAAAGATGCACATAAAATTGTGATGTAATTGGAAATATGGAAATTTAAATGTAAGTAAAAACATACAATTTTTGTTATTGTCTAGAAAGTGATCTAAAATTATACAAAATCCAGCAGCGAATCACATGAAATGCATTATTTCAGATTAAGATTTCTGTGTTTAAGAAAAGCAACATTTTCCCCTACTGGAACAAATTGAAAAAGAACAAGCAAACTCTGCCTAATATCTCTCAAGAGGTCTTTCTTTGCCTATACACTTATATAAGTTTAGAAATAAAGAGATCAAGAGAGCAAATATATGAAAGAAGGAAGTAATGGAGGGAAAAAGAAAGGTAAACATATATGCCACAATTAATTTTAATTAAACAATGTAAAATAATATGTAACAAGAATAAATTGAAGTTGAAACAAAGGAATTGACAAATTCATTAATGCTAAACAACTGTATTATGAAATGAATGATTAAAATATTTTAATTGTGTTTTTACATTTATCTAAATATTTCAAGTCTATTCATCTTGCTTTGAGAAGTTAAATAAAAAAAAAAACATTTAATTTCTGACAACATAATTTGCAGTACTATTTCATCTTTTCCTTCTACATTAAAAGTGATGCAATATGCAACACCAATATCTTCCCCAAAATCCAAGGAGCTTCTCCATTCCTGTATTAATATTAATTAATTAATTTATTTTTTTACTATATTGCCAGACAAAACACCTTGTTTATCAAATTCATAGACAGAAATTTGATTAGAACTTACAGGGACCAGGAAGAGGGTGGATTGGGAGTTATTGCACAGTGGGTACAGTTTGTTTGGGCTAAGAAAAAAAATTGGAAATGGCAGCCAACTATGTGAATGTAATTAATATCATTTCAATGTATACTTAAAATGGTTAAATTAGGTATTTTGGTTATGGTACCACAATAAAAAATCATAAAAATATATACCCCATTTCTGATCCTGACCTACAGATTAGTTAATCAAGGTGCTGCCTGCTAACAATCAGACTTCATTGTCTCCAGGTTTACTGCCCCAGTAATTTCTCTGGTTAGCTTTGCTCAGCTCTTCCTGTTCTGGACTCTACCAATACCACACAAACATGTTCAAACCCAGAGGGCTTTAGAAAATGCACAGAAATGTTTTGATCCAGGAAACCCTCAGCACTAATTAAGTAAAGATAAGCATCAATGCTCCCATGGTCAAACATGACCCTCACATGGAACACTGGACATACAGTCTAGACAATCCATGTGCCTTTTCAAAATGTTTTATTAAAGGTTTTTATAAAGAATTCCAAGAAGATGCCTCAGAGTAGACAGGCAAAGCTCAATTCTCTCTCAAATGCAACAAAGAAAGCACCAAATGCTGTCCAAGGGACCTGCTTTGGGGGACAGCAGACCAGGAGAGTGTTGGGCAACTCCCAGGAGGATGAGAGACAGAGAGAGGAAGAACCCAAAGTAACAAATATGAGTTACCAATCCCCTGTGGCAGCGAAGGGCCATCATCCTCTACCCTCAAGCCATTAAGCCTGGATAAAACTCCAGGCTCACTGCAGTTGACTAAGAGGGGAACAGACATCTTCCTCCCTGACAGCTGTTATAAGAGGAGAGGGCAGGTGAGTTGGAGGGCTTCACTATAGTGAATTTGGCCACTTTGAAACTTGGCTCTGGTCAGACCAGAAACACTGGAAAACAGAGATGAAGGGAACACCTCACTGGAAAGTTTACTGA
>JAQZBX010044066.1:0-21475 GCA_029593785.1 Cabassous unicinctus
ACCCTTGGGACTGGTCTGCTTGGCCTCAGGATTTATGAGGAAGTATGAGGTGTTTAATATCCCCTTTGCTTGCAGGTTCAATCTGGAGCACTGAAGAAATCAGAAAAAGAGCTTGGCAGCCAGAGGAGGGGGGAGACGTACAAATGGGGAGCTGCAGGGAACCCATACGGAGTTGGAAAGGTTTTGAGATCAATCAATTGCCAGTTCAATCCCCGCAGTGCTAAGCAACCTTGGGCAAGAGGGTGACCCTCTCTTGGCTCCATTTATGCCTCAAATGCTTTCCATAAGAAGAGTGGGTGCTCCCATCAAGTCCTTTGTCTGAGACCCTCCTCGTCCTATATCGTACTCCCAAATATAGTCACTGCATATAAAGACCCAGGGGTGACTGGGTGGATGAATGGGAGGCAGCGTGACACAGGAGGAGACCCAAAAGCTGGCCCTAGCCCTGCCGCACGCCAGCTGTGAGACCCTGATGGTGTCACTTACCTCCTGGAGCTTCAGCTTCAGGGCCCAGCACTTCTTGGCACAGGCCCCTTCCAAGACCTACCCATGCATCTAATTTTATATTGATTATATTTCATTCCTTAACTTAAAGAAGGTCCCTCAAACTGTACAAGTTTCAGACCCCACAAGCCTGCCTCTGCTCTGCTTCTGGGCCTCCATTTTCTCTCTTGGACAGTAAACAAGAACATTAAGGTTTCTCACAGCATGAAGAATGTTATGAGTCTATAAGTCTAATGTTTGTCTCTGAGCATCTGAGTGCATCAACATAAACCCATAAAGGGAATGAAAGAGACCAGGGCAGTAGCTAGAAATGAAACAAGACAAGGAAAGGAAGAAGGTCAGCAGGAAAGGTGATGTGAAGTTAGGGTACACCCTGTGCTTACACAGGAATAAGGTGGACAGCTAGCTGCCGACTCATCAGTAGTAGTGCATGGACTTAGCGTAGGCTTTCTGGAAATTCCTACTCCTGTCAGCCCCTCCTGTTCAACGGTTCACTTTTGCTGATGCTTGTTCTGTTCTGGGGAGCCACCTTTCTGTGAAACTATCTTTCTGTAGGTTTGAAGGCAGTGGGCCTCTGTGGGCTCCAAGAGACACCCAGGCCAGACCTGGTAGGAAGGCAGGGCTTAGGGCTTCCAGAGGTTCTCTCAGGATGAAGAATGGATGTGACTGTTTCTGGGAGCCTGGCACATCCGGCAAATAAATCTGCCCACAAAGAGGGCTCAGTGGCCCCGTGGCTGTGTCCATAAGTCCCTCTCACCACAGGCCCTGTTTTGGGATGACCACTGTCATTACCACAACATGGCTACAACTGTGACCAAACGCTCAGAACCCAGCACCCTGCAGGGATGGGCATTAAGGGCTGGGGACCGGTCAGCAAGTTTGGGGGAAGCAGTTAGGTAGGAAGCTGAACAGCTGTGTGGGTGTTTGGCCAAAGCCTGCGGAGCTGAGCTGAAGGGGCTCTAGGAAAAGAACCACAATAGGCTGGGGGAGGGATTGGGCCAGCAGGAGGTGTGCGGGGCTGGGAGACTCACGGAGGTGTTCTGGCACTGCACGCTAGAGCTGTTGAAGCGCAGGGCCGGCACCCTCTGCTCACTGCCCTGGATGCTGAGGATGCATTCGTATCCGCGCTGCCCCGACTGGGGCTGGGGGAGGTTCTTGGCCTTCAGAGTGATGGGCTTGATCACTTCCACAGGCACCAGGATCTTGTCCACTCGCAGCAGCTGGGGGCAGTCCTGGGGACAGACAGCCAGGTCAGGTTGGGGAGGGGGAAAGCCCAAGGTGCAGGAGCCCCTCCAGGTATAAGCCAGGTGTTTGCCCTGCCCCACTTCCCAAAGACACATCCACAGATGCACAGGCCCGTGTTGGTCTTAGAGAACACGATGGTTCTAGGCCATCTTGTCCACCCCCAGTCACTGCTGGGGAAGAAATGGGCCTAAGAAATCTCAGATCCCAGAGTCACCATCTTGAGGCTGCTCCTCACTGACGCTTGTCCCCCACCTTCTTCAGGTTCCAGCATCAATGCCTTGCCCCATGCACTCCAGAATCTCTGATACTCCTTGTTCTAAAAATTAAAGAAGATGTGTTCTCCTCCCAGCAACCCCTCCTACCCTAGGCAGAGACAGACGCTTCTGGCTGGGCACCCCACTTTGGACTGAGCATCTCTTTGCCTCAGTTGCAGATTGCAAAGAGTTGGGACAGATGGGCCCATGTGAGAAGCTCCATTGTAAGGCAGAGCCATGGGCCGCAGCTCTGGATATGAGTCTTGGCTATAGGGGAGGGGCCAGAAGGCCCTCAATATATGGGCTGGGTCTGGAATTTGGGGGATATTTTGAGATGAGCCAAAGGACCTTCTTAATCCAGAAGCATCTGACTGAGTTTTGGGTATGGCCTGACCTCAAGGCATATAGACAGTGGCCTCCTATATGCTGACAATAAGCATGCTAATCCCTGGAGCCAGGTCTTCAGAGATGGAGGGAGTGAATCACTAGGCCCTCTTTCCCCAGGGCAATCAGCTCTGTCCAGGGAGGACTGGGGTGAAAATGGAGTTAGAGTAAGGAGTGTGGGTGCTTTGCCCACCTGAGAAGTAGAAGCTGGTGTGCTGCTAGATTCTCCAGAGCTGGCAGAAGAGAATCCTGGGTCTGATTGGCATGGAAAGCGCAAGTATTTTGTAAACATCAAGAGAGGCCTGGCTACCCCTGTGCCAGGCAGGTCTCACTGACCCCATGGATTCCTCCTTCTAGGACATGGCTCAGGGTGTGCCAAAACATGGTGCTTCCTGAGGACGCTTTGCCACAGCTCACCACTAGCTTTTGGCAGAGGCTACTCAGCCCCAGCCCTGGCAATCATCCCAGGCAGAGTAAAGCTGAAAGTTAGCCATGGGGTAATGGTAGATGGGAGGGGTCCCAGGGAGTCAGGCGATTGGCAGCTGTTCTGCCTATATCCCCCTTCTCTCTCCCTTGAGCAAATGTGAGCCAAGTAAATCTGACTATCCCTGAAAGCTTTGTGATCACCAGACTTGAACCTTGGACTCAGAAGGAGATAAACTGAGCTCTAGTACCATTGAGCTTCTGACCAGCTATGGGTCCCTCAGCACATCACATTCCCACTTTGAGACTCAACTTCTCTGTCAATTGGGGTGGGACTACAAGCTCTAAGCAGTCATGATTCCTGATTTGGTTGGGGTGGTCATCCTATCTGTCCTTCCTGATCATCTGACAAGAACAGAGGAGGCAAAGGGAGGCAGGGGAGATGGAAACAGAAAAGGCAGAGACACACACACAGAGAAAGGAAACCAAGAGAAAGGGAGGGAGCCAGAGTGACACGGGCACTGTCCACAGGTGGGCCAGCAGGGGCACCTCACGTGGGGATGCCACCCCAGTCCATTAACCAATCCCTCCATCTCTCCTCCAGGGTGGGGGCGACTTTCTCCAGAGGAGCAGCTAAGAGGAGAGCAGGGAGGCAGGCCATCAGGAGGAGAGAAGGGGCCATTGTCACACACGGCAGCCTCCTTGGCCCCAACCTTGCATGGGGCCCAGGGACCTTGTAGCGCTCACGTGAGGAGAAAATCTCAGCAGCTCCATCCTGTGCCACTGCCTGGGCTGGCCCTGCAGCCCTCCTGCTCCTGCAAGATGGGAATGTGGAGTCATGTCGATGAGAGGAGAGGTGTGATTTGTGAAAAGGATGAAGCTCAGAGCAGGTGTGGGACATGAGTGATGCTGGAGAATCAGGGAAAGATCTATGAAAAGTGGTGAGTGATGAGCCAAAGGGTCCAGGCCCCCTGTGCTGATGCCACCTCTTACTCTACCTGAGGCCTTTGTCAGCTTCCCTTCCCCTGAAGCATGAACGTGCCTGACCTTCCCTCCTGCTACAGCCATATAAGGGAGCTGGGTCTGTGAATTTGGAGTGGGAGCCAAGAAGTGCTGGTATTTCTCCCCTCCACTTCCTACATCAATATGTTGCTCACGGAGAGGGAATCTGCAGTCTGAAAGTCCTCTGAACCACCCTAATGGACCCCTTCCATGTCACAAAGGAGAAACTGAGGCAGAGAGAGAAGAAATAATGGCTCAGTGTCAGCAGATGTGTGAGCCACTGAAGAACTCAGATGCCAACCCATCTCAGCCACCATCTTTCTTCCACTTTTTTTTTAAAAAAAAGAGCTAAGTTCCCACAGGCGGGCAGGACCACCTCCGGGCAGGGCAGTCCCTGAGACCCATGGGACTGGAAAGCTGCAAAACCCTCCAGAGGTGGGGGCTGGAAACTTCCCTGGGGGTGGGACTGGTTCTAGGCTAGGCTCGGGGCAGAAGCACAAGCCTCCTCATTTCTCCTGTAAGATCCTCACTGAGGCTTGTTAGGAGTTGTCTAATGAGTCCTGATTGTCAGTGCCCCCATAAAGACCTCGTTTGCATATAAAAAGGTTGATGGCTCTGAGAGCAAGTTCATTAATAATGATTAGAGAGGCCCAGGGCTGGGCTGGGCACATTTTCCTCTGGTGGTGCTGCTGATTGACCCCAGTGCCCCTCCTAAATGAAATGCAAAATGGCACTTTTTCCCTAGGAAACGAGGTATGCAAGGACCATTTCTACCACACTGCCACTTCCACCCACCCCGTCTTCCAGAGTCCCACCTGCCTCATCCTGATTCCAGGTACAAAACCATCTATAAATCGGATACCCATGAGGAATCCCAGAGGAACTTCCATGTTTCTTTACCGCTCTGTTGAGGCCGGCTCAGGAGCTGTTCTGTCACAGCCCAGATCTTAGTTTCCACCTCAACTAGAAAGAGGCACCACCCACCCCCGGCTGGGGAATCACAGACCTATGAGTACAAGTCTATCTTCCTCCTGCTAGCTTCATAGTCTTGAAAAGTGCTCTCATCATTGTGTTGCTTAACTGTAAAATGGGGATTAAAAATTCCTCTTCCAAAGGACCGCTTAGGGGCATTCTGTGAATAACACATATAAAGTGTCTGGCGCAGAGTGGGCAAGCATTCAACAAATGTGTGTTCTTCTCTCATCTTTTCCCCTAGCCCAGGCTGCACTTTTGTCCCTCATCGACTCCCTTTTCCTACCTCATTTCCAAAGGACCCATCTCTCCTGTTCGTGCCACCATGCACCTTCCCATGGATACCTCATCAGCTCCTTCCACCCTTCTAGGCTTCCAGTCTTATCTTGAGCCTTACTAACAGCTTCAGGTGCCCTGAACACAAAGAGACAGGTCGGGGGGCAGGGGGTCCTCATTCAGGCCCCTGCTCCCCACACAGCAATCCCCTCTTCTGGGAGGTGCCATCCTGCAGCTGCAGTCTCATGGGCTCTGAGATAGGAGATCCACCAGCCAACCCTGTGGGCAAGAGCTCTGTGTCTTCTCATCCAGAAAGCAAAGAGGATGGATTGGGTTAGATGAGTTGTATGGTTCCAATTCTGTGACTAACCCAATAGATGACCTGCGTTCATCATTATGTAATCTTTTTGGAGCTCGGTTTTCCCATCTCTAAAATGGGGTTCACAATACCTTCTCAACTAGCTCAAAGGACGGTATTCAAAATACCAAGCCACTGCATGAGTGCTGGAGGGGCTGGGGTGTTAGGGAGTTTCGTGGCAGAGGCAGGCCTATGAGAAGGGGCTATTTTCCAACCAGTAGGGAAATGTCTTAATGTTTTATTAACTCGTGTATTGCAACCTGGTATGGTTGTCCAGGTGAGCACTGGCTCTGGTTTTAAGAAACCATGCATGATCCTGATATGATTCTAGTTAACAGTACAAGATCAGTACACTGCAGCACCTTCTTCATTTTTCATGTTCTTCCATGTCTCTGGTTTCACAGAAGAACAGATATGATCCCATGTTCCAGAGGAAGAAACGAGGGACATTATTCACCTCCTCAGCGCCCACACTGATAATGACCACAGTATTGTCACTAGATCATCTACTGACTTTTGACCACAGATGATCATCCAGCCCCCAGACAGAATTCCTCAAAAACATTCTTCTCTTTACAAGGAAGCTATTTCTCCGAGCCATCATTTGAAAGGGCCAGCTCTTGGAGAATGGAAAACACCTGCATTTAACAAGATTACTTGGGGATAAATGCATGCAATAAGAACCAGGCTCCCTTGGAAGCTGTTTGCCTGTGGCTACCTTCTGCACTTGTAAAAATGGACTAAGGGTGGGCAGTGGCAGTGGCTTGAGGTGCAAGAAAATAGTTACTAGCTTGGCTTTCAGGAGGTGGGTCCAGGTCACCTGACCAGCCCTGTGCACGTATTGGACTCCACTTAAATGCACACAAAAGTAAAGATAACACTGCTGATTGCAGGGAGCAGGAACACAAAGCCAAAGTCTTAAAGCAAGAAAGATGCCTTCCAGTCAACTATGTCCAGTATGTCAGTGGCTGCTTTATACAGAGGTTTCATTGCATATTTAAATAATTGAACAAGGACATAAAGAATGCTGCGAAGCTGGGAGGGAAGAGGCTGCCTTCAGGGCTGGTGCTGTCTGGGAGGGGGTTGGTAGGCCCATGGATTTACAGCCTCTGGTGTGTTAACAAGATGAGGGCTCTAACTCTCCCAGTTGTTACAGCAAGATTGAGGGAATGTGAAACTAGAGGGGAGAGCTGGGGCGGCAGCAGCACCTGGGGTCAGCTAAGGAATAAATGATTGGCAGGTCACCCTTCCTCCCCCATGTCACCTCGGTTCCCATCAATTTCAAAGACAAGCCAGCTCTAGCCCCAACCAACACCCCCAAATTTACGCTCACCTTCTCAGACCCACCATGCCCAATACAAAAATGTAACGCACCATATATTTTCTTGCTATTCTCCAAGTTTATAATGCCATTAGCGTGATCTACGATGGGTTGGTTCATGGAGAGAGCAAAGTAATAATACAGAAAGGAAATACCCATAACCTTTAGGGGGTTGGGCAGACCGGATTGATGGAGGGGATTGATGGAAAGTGCAATTGCCTGGAGAAATCACAACCCAGTAATGGAATGAATACCTGGGGGGTGGGGTGGGAGGACAGGGATTGAAGCAAGTTCTTTAGGTGGGTTTGGCTTTGTTTTCTCAAAGGAAGGTGAAGGGCATGGCAGGGGTGGTTTTGTGTGCTTGGGTTGCATCCAGGAATGGTTCCCCTCAAGAAGGGAAGCAGAATGTCTGATAAAGTGGGCTAGCCTGATCTCCTTCCGGTGTCCAGTGGGGATAAATGCCCTTGACCTGCCCCTGTCTCAGAACAAGGGGCTGTTTTCAGCATGAGGGGCAAGCAGCAGTCCAAGGGGTAGGACCTTTCTTGCCAGGAGGATTTGACCATCAGGATCACCAGATTTCATGACACCAGTGCTGGCTGTGGATTTCTCCTCAGGTATGTTGGGGGTCATAGGGGATGTTGGGAGAACCTTTGAAACACAGCTTTTGAAATCAAATAAAATTTATTTCATCTCCTCTGATCTTAAAACTGTTCTCTGGAGTAAGCAGTGTGGTTGAACATCAAGAGGAGAGGGCTGTCTGGAACCTCCTCTCTGAGCTTGTACATCTGTGGGCCAGATGTGCTTTGCTCTCCTAGCAAAACCAACCCGGCCTGGTGCCTGGAGACCAGAGCTTCAGCAGCAGCACACTTCACTTTAAGGTTTAGATGAGAAATAACAGCAAAACAGTCCATTGAGGACAAATTATTGGTCATTGGATTTGCTTTTCAATGGAAGCTGATTTTTGTTATCCCAGAATCGCCATCATGAAGTATGTGTGAGCCCATTGGGGAGGTTCAGGTCACTGCAGGAAGAGCCTGGGAATTCCAAAGCCACTTGGGAAGCAGTGGCTCTTCCAGCTTGGGAAAGGTGAGGGCATGGCTCTGTCAATGCCTGCCCTGGTGAAAGGCCATGCCATATGGTAGAAAGAAGGAGTCTTAGCGGATACTGGTAGAATGGGCCCAAGATCAGGAAGACACTGTCATCTCCTTTCAGCTTCACCTCACCTCTCCTCGCCCTCTTCTGTTTGGTATACAGGATCTGGCAGCTGATCTAAGGATTCATGGTTGTTTTCACAATGCCATCGTTAGTTGAAACAAAATCACTCCTTGTAACTGGAATATAGTTACTATAAACAACATATGTTATTGGGCCTTCTATTTCTAATAATTGTAATTATGCGAGGATTCCTGCCATTAATATAACAAAAATGATCGACCAGTTCTCTATTCCAGACCAATAACTTCACCTGAATACACTCTTTGTTCAGAAAAAAGAGGAGGTAATTCAACATCCTTGGTGATAGTCAACAAAGCCAATATTGAAACTGGAGGATGCACAGATGAAAGCCTTCCTGGGGATATGAGATGGTGCCGTGGAGATGAAAAGCCACCTGGCAGGCTCAGTCTTGGCTAACAAAAGGACCCTGTCTGTACCCGCACATGCAAAGGTTAAAAGGAAATGGAAACCAGGTACATCCAGAAAAATCACCAGGGCCTGGGCCTTGCCTTTATTCCAAAAGGGGACTGAGCTTGGGTGTCTAGAAGAGCTAGAGGCCCTGAGGCTGAGCGTTAATCACCAGTGTCAAACCCTGACTTGACACTGACCCTATACTACAGTGTCTTGGGTGTGGATTTCTCTTAGGTACTTTTCAGCTTAATCCCACTTAAAATTATAGAAATTTAGAGAATATGCAGAACAATGGGCCCATTCTACAGATGGAAAAAGTTGTAAGTTAGGTGCTTCAGGGCATGTGCTATCTTATATCCCTGTAAACCTCTCAAAATGCCTTGCACATGGCATATGCTTAGGAATTGTGTAATGAACATTGAATGATTACATCGTAGCAAAGCTTCAGACATAAGAAGCTCACACTTCAAAATGGAGACTGGACACTTAGGTCTAGTGCTTCCATAAAATCACAAAAACACCTTTCAAATGTGGGATTTTCTTCATTACCCTTTGTTCCTGCTACTATCTCTTCCCAGAAACAAAAATATAGGAAAAAATTAAAAACCCTACAAAACTTTAAAAAAAAATCACCATGGAATGGGTGTACTTCAGTGCCTGCTTTGCATGTACAAGGTCTGGGGTTCAGTCCCCAGTACCTCCTTAAAAAAAAAAAAAATCACCACATTTCCATTAGTACCCAAGGGTTTTCTTTTAAACTCTGTGGACAATTACTTCCTTCCATTGACACTAAATCGCTGCGGTCAGTCAACAGTCTATAAATATTTATTTGCTTATTTTTCCTTTAGTCCATTCTTCAGGCACCTAAGAACATGGCTCACGCGGTATGGAAAGAATCGAGGGCAGCAACAAGCAGGTGGCCAGGCCACCTCCACGGCCCTCTCCCGCTCAGGCCTCTTCCTTTCGCAGGGCTCTGGCATCATCCTCTGAGATGCTGTGAATCTCCAGCAGCCTTTGCCAGTGTCAGGTACAGAGGGGTTTTGTGCGTGGCTTGCAATCTGGGTACTTGAAGGCATCGCTCTTCTATAGGGATCCCTGAATTACACTGGAAAGCACAGTGGCCTTTTTTTCCCCCTCTCTTATAGTTCTTTTTTCCTTTTTCTGAGCAGCAGATGCAAGTTCCTTTCATATATTTAAAAGAAAGAAACTTGGGACAAGAGGAGCAAACAAGAAAGAAAAAGCAGAAATTTGAAAACCTCCTTCAAGGTAATTAAATGATTAGGAGCCTTTGAAATCCACCAGATAGCTCAATTGTTTTTGCTTTCATTTCATTCTTTGGGCCTCTCCACACATGAAACTTCTGCCAGATACACCAGTCTGGAAAGCTAGAGGGAGGCTGAAAACCTCTTTGTCTCTGCTCCCGTCAAGTTACTTGCAGGTTTCAGAAAAAAAACAAGAGTTTGTTTCCTGGGCCCTTGGATTCTGACCTTGGTGGGTCAGCTAGTCCTTCTGCTCCTGATTCCATGCCCCAAAATATAGGCCGGGGACTGGGGAGACTCTCCAGCCTTTTAGGAGGGTCTTCGTGTCCTCTGGCTGCGTGCCCCACGTCTTTTATCTATAGATCCATTCTTTCTTAGTTGAAGAAAAGTAGAGAATTGACACATAAACATTAGATTCACACGCCTCCTTAAAGCCATTCCTTATAAAGGGATGATCTGGGTCTGGATTTCCTTTGCTGATTATGAATCCAGAGTAGCCCATTCCAGCCCCAGCCAGACTCTGTTAGAGGGCGAGTGGGTCAGTCTGCACGGCCAGCTCCCCACTCTCTTGAACTCATTCCCTCCCCCTAACTGCCTCACTGTCTCTTGCCTTTACCTCTAAGATAGATAGCTCTGCCCACTCTCCATCTCTAGGATTCCTGCTCAGCCAGCAGTGCCTGGGCAAAACAGGGTTTGGGGCATGGATTTTCTGATTGCTAGTATAGCTGAGTCATTACCCTGCCGGCCTCGGGGAGCCCAATGCAGCAGGTGTTGGTAACAACTAAGTAGGGTGGACATCACTCTTCCCTTTCACCTTCAGAGACAAGACCACTTCCCTCCTGCCAGTTTGGCCAAAGTTAGGTTATTAGTCTGGTAGAAGGGACCGAGCACACCGAGATGGGCCTCTTTGTTCCTGTGATACCGCTCCTGTTCCCTAAAGAGCCCCTACTTCCTGCACCAGGACAGTGCCCTGCTCCCACTGCTGCAGGGATTGTGGCATGGCCACAGCACCTGCGAGTGTGTGTGAAAGGGGCCTGACCTTCCACCTACCCTGGGTGGTGTGGGAGGGTGGGGGATGGATGCCGGATCCTGTCTGAGTCCAGTGTTGGCTGAGAGAGTGTGGGCCAGACTGGGGGCTCTGCCTCTGCAGGGAAACTGTATGGTGCTGCCAGAGCAACCAGTGGGGGTCTAACCAACACGCTGCTTTACTTTATATTTATTTACCTTTCTATTCGAAATAGCAGCATTTTAGAGCCAATGCTCTGTACAGAACTGCTGGCTGGATGGCGGAAGTCCCACACCTATGTAGGAAACACTGTAATCTTCCAACAATGGACTTTTCCAAAGTGTTTTTATGCCCGTGACCTTCAAGACCCTTGCCTTCCAACTTACACTCCAAGAAAGGAAACAATATAGGCAGAAAACAGTTTTATTACGGTAATGAATAGTTTTCAAAAATAAGAACAAAAATCAGGACGGAATAGAAATCCAATGTCTTAGTAAAGGATGTCTGACTCTTAGTGAGTTTCAAATTTGGATTTGCATCAGAATCCCCCAAAGGCTTGCGAACCACAGATTCGCACAGAGTCCCAGCCAAAGAGTTTCTCAGGTTGTTGGTCAGGGTGGAGCTTGAGACTTCGCATTTCTAACTGGTTCTCAGCGGCGGCTGCTGCTGCTGCTGGCCTGGAGACGAGACTTTGAGAACCACTTCTCTGGCTAATCAATCAACAATTCTTTTATTGGTATTCCTCTTTCCCTTTTACTCAACTTGTCCTCTTTGATCTTAAATCTTCTCTGTGGACCCTTCTCCTACTAATCTGCAGTGCTCCATAGAGGAGCATGTGCTTCCCCATGGATATAAGCCCCCTCTCAATTGGAGCTGGAGTGGACATCACCATCCCAGACTCCTCAGGATGGGGGAAGAGCTGTGGACTAGAGTGAACTGACTTGTATTCTACTATAGACATATTGTGATTCAAGCAATGGAAGAAATTACAACATTGATGTGGAGCCAGTAGCCACTGGACGCTCTGCGGGTAGCGAGAGGGAAAAGCAGTTGTAATACAGGGGCTTTTTCGGGACTTGGGAATTGTCCTGAGTGACATTGCAACGACAGATATAGGCTACTTTATATCACCATATAACATGCAGAACTGTGTGGGAGAGAGTGTGGTCTACAATGTGAACTATGGTCCATGCTTAGTGGCAAAGCCCCAGCATGTGTTTATCCATTGCAGGTGATGTGCCACACTAATGAAAGATGTTTATGTGGGAGGTTGTGGGAGGAGTGGGAGGTGGCACATACGAGAATCCCCATATTTTTTGTGTAACATTTATGTAATCTAAGTATCTTTTAAAAATAAATAAATAAATAATAAAATAAACAAAAATAAAAAAATTAAAAAATGAAAAGACAAAAAAAAAATCTACTCAAATTTCTAAATAGTTTATCTGTTCCTCCCTTCCACATGGGAAATTTCCAAAAATTATGCCAGTGTCCACATTCCTCATTGCATGCCCCCAAATATTTTGGCAGTGATACAATTCTAATTAAAAATTTCACAGTATTAAAAAAAAAACAACCTGTTTCTAGGATACACTTGGCTCTGGGATTGTGGAATTCGCTACAGCCCCTCTGTGTAACTGAACCTCCAGGATTGACCCAGCACCCTTGGCTTGTTTATTGCTCTCAGGAAGTCATCCCTGAAGAGCCAGGGTGGGGAGGAGGGGGTGGCCCTACAGAATCTGCCTCTGTTTCTCTCCTTGGGGGAAGGCCTGCCCGCCTCCGCACCCACAGCCGGCCCTCCCTGCTCCGGCCGTGGGGACCTACCTCTGGCAGCTTCACGCGGCCCTCCTGGAAGGAGCATGTCTTGGGGTCATGAGTGCAGACGTGCCGATATTTACACCAGTGGCAGCGGTACGGGCTCTCCACACAGGACAGGCACCTGGGCACAGAGGAGGAAGAGGAGGAAGAGGCTCATATCATAGGACCTGGGGGAGTGCAAAGTGGATGGCTTAAGTCTCAAGGTCTAGTGAAACACTTCTACCATGAAGAGAAACCACCCTAGAACACCATTGCTTGGGAAGCACAGATCTTACACAACAGCCGCCGTCCCCCTTGTCTCTAGGTCCTCAATCACCTCTGGCCTTGACCACCCCCCTGACACACACACATGTAGCTGACAGCCCTGGCTACCCAGGGCCTGACCAGCTCCCCCACCCCTTCCATCTCTACAGGCGGGCATCCTCCTTTGCTGGAGAGGGGACCAACAAGCCCTGGAGTCGAGGGCCTTGTCCAGAGGGGCTATCAGATTTGGAGCAAACAAAAAAATTGGGTTTTAGTTCAAACTGTCTCCCAAGTCTCAGCTGTCAAGAGCCAACAGGGACCCACCCTGGCTGATAAAGCTCTCTCCGCACTCTGGGCTCCTCCATCATGAACTTCCACCTCTTATCTCCAGGAAGCAAAGACGTCCTAAGAGCTCCTTACTGCTTAGAAACCCAACACAGTTCCCTTTTTCCAAAGGATAAAACCCAAATGCTGGTCCCTTGTGCCCAGGTTCACCACCACTGCTCTCATCCACGTGGTGGGTGCCTCTGCCATGGCCAGGCCATGCTCCCCTCCCATGGTGTTCCCCGATCTGGAGGAACACTTCCCCTTCCTTCCACACGGCCAACTCCTCTTTGTTCTTTGACCAAAGGAGAGTGGGTTGACCACACTGGGTCCTTCTCCCACTAATTTCTTTTTTATGTCTCTGTGACAGCACCAGCCAGGCTGTATTATTTTTCATTTATTTGTCCAGTTCCTTCAACAGCCCACTGGGCCATGAACTCCTTGAGTGATTGAGTCTTTGAATCTTATTAATTTTTGAATCTTCCCTGACTAAAGAGTAATACATTGCCTCACACATAGTAGATGCTTAACATAATTCCATTGACTGAATGGAAATTTCACACATGATTTCATTCACCTCCTCTGCTTTCCTAGAAAGGCAAGAGGGGAATGAGAGATTAGGCCACCAAGTGGTAAAGTCACAGGCAACTCCAGGGCAAGAAGAAGGAAGAGAATCCCAGTGTTGACGTAAGTCATTTTTGGCCAAGAGACCTGGCTGCCTTCTCAACTGGGCCCCACAGAGAACCAAGCTCTGGACTCACAGATGCCGTAACCAAATAGATAGAGCCTAAAACATCAGCACAGAGGCCTCCCACCCCCCTCCCCCAAACGTCTTTGGTTATATCAGCTAGCTGGTCCTGCATGGAGAGGAAAACAGAATAACAGAGCAGTTCTGCTTGTTAGAGCAAGCAGGCTTTTTGAAATCAGGTCCTTTGGTTTTCAAACTGTGCTCTAATGGAACCCTGAGGGTTCCATGGAGAGCCCTTGGAGACTGTGAGGAGATGGTTGGGTTCTTAGAAAGTGGGGTTCCAGGCCCCAGGGTGCTAGCTGCTCTGTTCTTCAGGTGAGATGCACCACTCCCCAACAGATGAGGGGAAACTGATTCAGGTTAGAAAGATTTATGCTGGAAAAGATGTATGAGCTAGGGATTTGGAGAGCCCTCCTCCATAGGTTCTTACTCTTTGCTCATTCTATTCTCTTCATTAACCCTGTGGATACCAGAGGCACCCTGACTCCTTCTGGGGGTGAAGGAAGCCTCCTTACAGAACCTCTAGACAGTGACTCCTTGGGAACAGTGGTGAGGTCTTTTATCTCTGGGTGAACCATTGGAAGAGAGTCCTCTCTAATGTGACCTTGCTCTCCCACCTTGACCCCAGGGACAGGGAGCTGAGTGAGGCTGGGGGACACTTACGAATTGTGGACGCTGCAGTTGTAGAAGACAAAGCTGGTGCTGGCAAAGGTCATGCCTGTCTCCTTAGACTTGAGCTGCAGCTGGACAACGTGGTGGTCCCCTGCAGGGCAGAGCCAGTTGAGAGAGAAGGAGGAAGGCCAAGGCCCCAAGTCAGAGTCTCACTGAGAGCAAGGCATCCTGGGAAAGGGAGCCTGCTCCCCCACAGGTGCTCTCAGCTCTGACAGGACTCGGACCCAACAGGGCCCAGCTCCCAGACACCCTCGAGAGCAGCTGCAGAGAATGGGTGCTAGCCGATTCCTTCTCCTGCAGTGTATCACTTGCACCCCCAATTTGTTCAACTCCCCCCATGCACATGCACACACATATACACACACTGACAGGTGCCTTCACATGCATGATGGTCATCCCAGATTCATGGAATTACAAGTGTCCAGGGAGGAACCCATCTGGAGACTCTTAGCAACGCTGCCACAAAGGGAGCAAGAGGCTTTACAGGAACGTGCATGCACACACCCCCATGGGCTCATTCCCCATCTCTGTAAAGAGTGACCCTGTTCTGATGCCCCCTCCTCTGGTGGGCTCAGGGTTCCACTGGAGCAGGAGTCCCTGGAATCCTCAGCTGGCCCAGGGAGGAGCTGGAGCCCATGTTTAATTCACAGCCCTGGCCCCAGTTCCCCCACTTCTAGCCTTGATCTTAGCCTTCCCTGAGAGCCTCATTAATCAATCAACTCTGAACAAACGTGACAAGCCCAAATGGGAGGGACAACATGGAATCAGCCTGTCCCTCGCTAGCGCTGAGCCTCTGTCCACCTCTCCCCCTACCCCCACGGTGTAGCTGCCCACGAACAACAGGCAGCTCTGAGGAGACGGGGTGGGGAGGCAGCAGTCCAGGGTCAGAGGCAGCAGCGTGAGGAGGGGATAGATGCCAGATCACCCAGTCACCCTGTTCCTGCTCCTCACATTTCCCCTTCCGCAAGCCAGACCTCTCCCACTCCAGCACCGTCTCTGAACCCATCCTGCGTCCTCTGACGCTGCCTCCTAGCCTTGCCCCTCTTCCCACCCTTTCTGCAGCTGCTCCTCCCTTAGGAGGAAGTTGGCTAACCTGGGGCTGAGTTCAAAGGCCACGGAGGGACACTTTATCTCCTTCTTCCTGCAACATACCCAGCAACCCACAGCCCTTCCTTTCCCCCAACCCTGCATGTAGACCCCCTCCGACTCCACATCTGCCCTTAATTCTCTTCATACAAGGCAGGAGGATGGATGTGCCACCCGGCCTTGCCTCCTGGGATGCTCACCGTTCTCTGTGATTATCTGGGGCACCTCCTTGGCTGCCGGGGAGTAGCACTGGATCTGATTGCCCACCACCAGCCCATCCATCTCTGACAGGTCCTCAAAGGTGCAGTTGACGCCAGCTGACAGCTCTGGGACATTGTACGTCTCCAGGACCAGCTGTGGACAGTTGGGCAGGGGCAGAGAGAGGAGCAGGGAGAGGTGGGAAAAGAAAGGGTATGGAATAAAGGAAGAAAGAGGGGGAGAGAGATCAGAGAAAAAGAAAAGAGATAGGAAAATAAGAGGCCAGATTAACATAGAGAAGGAGAGGAGAGACACAATTTATTACAAGAGCGGTTCAGAGAAGGTGATGGGATGCAAAGAGAGGGAGAGAGAAAGAAAGTTCCTTCAGAACCTGAATGGATTTGACTCCAGGACATGTGAACGTTTAGGGGATTTGTGAAGAGAGGACTGAGGTATGGCTGATCGAGCGCCTCTTCCAGTATTCCCAGTTTTGGAAAACATGGCAATACCAACCACAAGTTGCCTGATGCAAGAACCTGGAGCCATCCTTCCCTCCCTGCCTCTGCACACGCACCTTTCTCGTTTTACAGCTGAAGATATCATCCTAACACCCTCTTTCTCTCTACCACCCTTTTCATCATTTTCGGTATCATAGTTTTCCCTGTCTTTCTACCCATTACGCATACAGCCCCTTCCCAATATTTCCTGTTCGCTCCCTCCTCCACTTATTCTTTAACATGCCTCCACACTGCCCGAGAGTTACTCTGCTGACGAGTCTGGCCGGAGGGGGCCTCAGGCTGAGGCTGTTTTTAGAGACAGAGGGTTCTTCCCAGCCTCTCTGGGCCCTACCCCATGACTCTTACCAGCACATTATATTGAGAGACGGAGATGTTGTTGGGATGGACTGTCAGCCGGACACATTGTTTCATCTCTGAGGCAAACCTGCGGGGCTCCCTGGACCGCTCACATCGTTCCTTCCGGGTGCACCTGGGAAGGACAGACCAATGGGTTACTCAGGAGAAAGCCGCTTGAACCAGCCAGGGGCCCTGCACTGAGGTCCGGCGTCTCCAGAAGCTTTCAAGACATTCCAACCAGGAGGTGTACAAACTCATTGTGTCTGAAACAGACCCTGGTCTTCCTCCATTATGCCCAAAATTTGAAATTAGGGTAATTCCAATCACTGGTTGCCTAACACAGAAACTTGAGAGCCATCCTAAACCCTCCTCACCACCTCATCATTCTCCTGTAAAGAGTTACAAAGTCCTCTCTATTCTATTTCTCCAGTCATTCTTAGTTCTTGCCTCCTTTGACTTGTTCTCGCCATAAATGTAATATACTCTTTCAGGCTTCCTTACCTTTGTATGTGCCATTTCTTCTGTCTAGACTGCCCTCTCCCCACTTTTCCACCTGTCCAACCTCTGTGCATCTTTCTAGACATGTTTCAACTATTATCCACCTGCAACCTCCCCTTCCCCTTCAAGGTAGATTAGGAGCTTTCTCTTCATGGCCTCATAGCACTTTAGAGTTTCCTATGCTCTAGAACTTTTTAGAGTCTCTGACAGTTATTGGGCTAAATGCAGTCCTCTCCTTCCAAGTGTGAACTTCTCAAAAGAAGAAATTATGTAAGATTCGTTTTGGAATCCCCTGTATCTACCATGTCCTAGCAGTCAGAAAAGAAATGTGAGTGGTGGGAGGGAGGGAAAGGAAAGCTCAGAGGAGCAGAGTAGAAAGCTAAAAGCTTGGACTCTGGGGCCAGACTGCCTTGGCTTGGAATTCCAGGTGCATTGTAACTGCTATTTGCTGCTATTGTTTAATGTCCTGTGCTGGACATGGTGTACTGTGTCACAGGTGGACCAGCTCAGTGTGATCTGGGATCTTACAGTCTTAACTGATGAGGGCTTGGGAGAGATGCAATAGAAAACATGAACATCCCCCAAACACATAAATAAAATACAGGGCAAGGTGTTTAAGCTCCAATGTTGGGGGCAGGATAATCCCTTCCGTGCAGTGGGAATTTACTGCATAGAGGTAGCTAAGTTTCAGGAAGCAGTATTTCATCTAAGGCCTTGTAAACATGGAGCTGCACTGAGTCATCATTATTTGGAAACTTTGGACTGCCAATTCTGCTATGGGGTAAGGGAATGCAGGGTCCTCGGGGGGGACAAGTTGAGATAAGATGGAATAGGGAAATCACTCTTGAGTTGCTGATCTCTTTTGGTTAAAGAGAAAAGACTTTGCAGAGGAAGGAGCCTGTCAGGAGCTGTTGCAAGTCAGTAATTTAGTAGAGAACAATAGCCGAGGATGTGGAACCCACACGGGGCAGGATATAAAAGAGGGAGCACTTCTGCCTTAAAGAAGCAGACAGATGCTGTGTGGAGAAAGGAGCTGAAGGAAGAGAGGGACCTGGGAACCCAAGCTGGTCTTGGGATAACTCTCAGGCTCAGAGAAGAGCTGTGGGAGTCTCTGAGCAAAGGTGTCTCCTCCCTGCCACAGGGAAGGAAGGTGCCTTGGCCTCCGTGGGATGGACAGTCTAGCAGTGGGGAGTCTGTGAGGAGGATTTAGCAAAGGAAGTGAAAAATCACTGAAGGACCAAAGCTGCCCCTCTAAGGATGAAAGAGAAAAGGGAGCCCAGGGGACAAAAAGGATGACAGAGTCGCTTGGATATATAATACAAAAGTAAAATGATCCCGAATACAGCAATCATGGCTCCTAATTACTGAGTCCTTATTAGGCACCGTCACTTCAGCCTTACAACAATGCCTTGAGAAAACTGCAGAGGAGGGTGGTTGACCGCCTTCCTAGATCAGCAGTTCCTCAAAGAGAGCCAGGAGACTCTGGAGCCTGCACCCTAGCCACTGTGCTCTACTTCCTTAAAGCTTCTAGGCTGAGAAGGGAGGGACTGCCTCACCCGTTTTCCTTGCCAACAACTCCCTTTGTGAACTTGATGGCTGCAGCCATTTGGCATTATTTATGAATTCCAAAAATAGATATTGGATTATGTTTGTAAACTGGTCTGTTCCTCTGGGTGTGATTAAATTATGATTAGGGCTTTGATTGGGACAGTAGGCAAAGACATGGCAAAGGACAGAATTGGGTTCTGATGCTGAGTTTTGAGCTGGATGCCGGGAAGTGAACACACAGGAGAAGAACACAGAGGAATAGAGGCAGCTCTTACACACGGCAGAAGCCCAGGGAGAGAGCCCTTCGCTGATAGTCTACAGCTGGCCTTGTGGAGTGAGGCAAAGCCTAGAGAGCCTCATAGTCTACAGCTGGCCTTGTGGAGAAAACAGAGGAGCTGAGCCTGGAGACAAGCAAGCCCTGGGAAGAAAGGAACCCAGGAAGCCTGAACCCTCACATATGTCGGCAGCTATCTTGCTCCAACACGTGGCAATAGACTTTGGTGAGGGAAGTAACTTATGCTTTATGGCCTGGTAACTGTGGGCTTCTACCCCCAAATAAATACCGTTTATAAAGCCAACAGATTTAGGTATTTTGCATCAGCACCCCTTTGGCTGATGAATACAATGGCAATTGAAGATTTCCCCCTCAATCTTCTTCTCTAGGCAAAATCACATTTTTTAAAAAAAAACCCTTTTACTATGAAACCCTCTGAGTGTTTTGGATACAGATGAATTCTCTAGGACCCTTGTAGAAAACCTCATCTCGGGAATAAAAGGTCAGACAGGAGTTTGGTGGTCTCGGCCGTGCTTCCTGGCTGCTCTAGCAGACCATTGATAGCAATAGCGTCTGCCTAAAAGTCTTGGAAGTTAATCTACCTTGCCAGCTCTTCTGCGAGGACTCCATTACCTTCCGCCATTAAGCTAATGTGATGGACTTTTCCAGGGTGTCGGCACCGCCGCCGCCAGTAATAGTGTTATTACTCCCATTAACAGCAGACCCGGAGAGCTGGTACGGGCTTAAATTATTCACTGACTCCCCACCTTTGAAGTTCCTGTTTCCAAGAGCAATCAGTAGGTCTGAAAAATGTCTTTGATTAAATTATGAAGAGAGGAAAAATGAAGCTGCTTCCAGGTCAAACATCACCTGGAGGTACCAAATAGAGGTTCAGATAGAAAAGAGGGGAGGCCTTCTCTCTCCCAGGGGGTTGGGGGCTCTCGGGACAAGCTCTACCTGTATTGTTTGCTGCTCCCAAAGTTCACCTGGCTGCATCCTGCCATTGCTCCTGAGAGCCCCAAATCAACCACCCATCACCTCCCCCCAAATCTAAATCTTTCCAGGGAATCCATCCACAGCTGACAATTTTAAATGTCCCTTCTGTATAATCTCCAGCTCATAGTAAGCCCTAAATAAATACTAGCTATTAGAATCATCGTGTCCCTTCCTTGCCTTCCTCATCCAACACATCCAAGCTGCAGTTACTGATGCAGATGTACAGATTTTCTCCCAGACTTGTCCATGGGGCGAATCAAAAACAAAATGACAGGGGTGGCTGCAGCAGTTTTCCTCTCCAGGAGGGAGGGGGAGCTGCAGAGGCCAGGAGGGAGAAAAGGTGGAAAGAGTAATCTGGGTGTAACTCTGCTTTCTTAATAGCTGTCAAAGGGTATTGAGAACTCAGCTATCATAGTGGAGAGTGAAGCTTAAGGTCAGTGCTAGGAATGTTTTGACATTTCTACTATCCCTCAGGGCCCATGAGGGTGGAGACTGAAAATGTGCTAAAGCACAGACAATTGACCTTAAATGTGATGGGATAATGGAGGGGGAAGAATGAATTCCTTCTGATTTCTTAAGGGGTCTGTCAAGGTAATGGCCTTCTGCTTTTCTAGGACTAGGACTATGATTTCCCATTAGCCAGACAAGAGCTGGAAAATGTGTAAAGGGTAAATTAATGACTGCTGGGGGCGGGGGGGATGCAGCTTAGATGTTTCCTGCAAGAGTTCCAGGTACCTCCTAGAGCATTTCCTTCAAGTCCACTGTAAAGCACCCTTGAGATAGAAAGAAGAGTCTGCTCCATCTATTTTCCAGGCAGGAAAACTGGGGTTCATAAGGACTCAGAAAGTGGATGTTAAGTGGCTTTGAGTTTTCAAACATCCGTCCCTACATCCGCCATTGCCACATCTGCCCCAAAACACAGACCTGCAGTTGGCCAGCATGAAGCAGGCCCAAGAAGACACACCAGGCCCCTAGAACCCAAGGCTGTTCCCCTAACCTCTTCTTAACCCCCACCTCATTCTACTTTCTCTGCAGTTCAGCCCTTCCAGCCCTGAGATCAGAGGGACTAAAAGCCCCTGGGGAGAAAGGCCCTGGGCCCCTCAGAAGGGCTTATTATTCAAGTCAGTGGTTCCAACGAGATTATTCTCTCTAATGAAGCAGCTACCTCCACCCTCCCTAAGCCTGAACTTTCACTGCTGGTGAATTCCCAGCCAAGTGGAAAATTAGAAGGGAGAGGAATGGAGGAAGGAAGGGGTTGAGGGAGAGGGAGAGAAGCCATGATTAAGTCCTCTAGAAATTAATTCCTAAGTACAGTGGTAGATGTAGGAACTCCCAGTGCTGCTGGCTGGGCAAACAAATTTCAGTTTGGAAAAGGGGCTATCTGTGAGGTCTTTCCAGGCAAGACTCCAAGCTGGAAGGATAGTTGCTGGTCTGTCTCCCCAGGCCCCCCAGCCTGGGCTCACAAGCCTTGGATATCAGAACTCGCTTCTTCTCCCCACAGATGCCCTCCAGTCCTCAGAGTTGCACATTGGTCATGGCCTATGCTTAAAGTCTACTATTTGGGGAATCTGTGCTTGGAGCATAAG
>JAQZBX010044067.1:0-13535 GCA_029593785.1 Cabassous unicinctus
GATGATGACGTAACAGGAGAGGCACAGGGGAGAGACAAGATGAGATTCTCCGAAAGCTCCAAAAACCAGGAACGCGAGGTGGCGCAGGTGGCAGAACACCTCTCTCCTACATTGGAGGTCTCCAGGATCGAGTCCTGGTGAAGACAGGAGGAGGGTGAGAAGAGATGGCAGGAAACAGACATGGAGAATTGCCCAGCAAATGAGGAAGGGGGGTTTAAAATGGATAAAGTAAATAAATAAATCTTTAAAAAAAAAACAAAAAAACTCAAGTCTAAGTCTTCTGACTCAAAATCCCAAGTGTTTTCTCTGACTACATCATATACCAAGGCAAATAGCATTTAGGACACCAGGGGAGCAGCTACCTCAAGGAACTCTGTAGCCTTGGATAATCACAGATATAGCACCCTAATTTTATGTTTCATAACAGGAAGAGACCTTTCAATATAGGTCACATTCATTTAATGGAATCCTAGAAACTTGTAGGTATTTCATTATTAACATGGGTTGGCATGTTTACACACACCTATCTGTGTCTACCTATCCATGACCAAGACCACCTATTTAATGTATGAGATCATTTAATTTGGCAAACATTTATTGAGCACTCATTACATCAGGCATTGTTCTGTGGGCTGTTGATTGGCTACTGCACACAATCCTTGCCTTCAAGTTTCTCACAGTCTAGGAGGGTGACAGGCATGTAAACCAATTACAATGTTGGCTGAGAAATACAACAATAGAAATTTGAACAAGATACAGATATTGCCCAGAGTAGGGAAGGATTAACTCTATAGGTGAGGAGTGGCGAGATGGTCAGGAAAGGCTTTGTGGAAGTGGTAACAGTTCAACTGGGGCAGGCTGACCAGGAGAATTCCTCTCCACAGCACCCAGCACTACAGTGGGATATAGATCCCCACTTTGATTAACAGGTAAAGGCTACATGAGGAGGCACACTTTCCTGGGGAGTCTGGGAACTTGTAGGGCAAACCCATTCCTTGCCAGGTCTGAAAGTGAAACCCCTGTTACTGCCATTTTGAAATGGGCTTTGGAGGAAAGCAGTTACAATCTGTCCCTGATCCTATCAGGGAAGACACAGTCCTTGAGAGGGTGTACATTATAGAGCCCAGAGAGCTAGTACTCTGAGTCCTGAGTAAAAGGTCCATGCAGGAGAATGGGGGAAATGGGAGGGCAGCAGTTTTGACTATAATTAGCTCTGGGAGTAACACAACTGGGGGAGGGAGGGGAGTACTGCCGGCAACTATTTTGAGCACAGCTACGATTGACAGGCCACGTGTGCTGGACTGTACTGATCCGAGGGCCTAGTTGCCTGCCTCTGGTCTGTGGTTTGGCAGGGAGGCCTGAGACAGCAGGAGCAGGACAGACGGACAGGCAGGCCGGACGGGGTACCAGCGCCTCAACTTCTCTCCCTGGGACACTCTCCAAGCTCCGGGGGGCCATAGGCCAAGCTGAGTGATGGGTGCTGAGGAAGAGGTGCTGGTTACACTGTCAGGGGGAGCCCCCTGGGGCTTTCGACTTCAGGGGGGGGCCGAGCAGAAGAAACCCTTACAGGTGTCCAAGGTAAGGGAGAGCCCCTGAAATGAGGTTTCAGGGAAAGGGAAACCAAAGGGAACCCAGAAGGAGTCATGTGGTGGCCTGTGGGAGAGAAGCTGGGAGGTTGTGAGTTATTAAAGGCGTGGGAGGTAGGTAGGTGGGCATGAAAGCATGCTTAAGTCTGGTTGGGGAAGTGGTGTCTGATCATAGGCTTCTCGTGGGGGGTGATCAGAAAAGTGAACTCCTGGTTTTCAGGGAGCAGAGAAAAAGAAAGTCTCTGCTTCAGTTCCCTGGTGCACCATGGTAGCAGAGGCCCAGGGCTGACCACCTTGACTTTGCCCTGCTGGGTCCGTGCCTCTACTCCAAACTCTAGGAATGTAGGGAAGGTTCTGGTTTCTCTTTGACTAAACTGATTATGTGAAGGGCTGAGGCTGTCTCACCCAGCCCAGCCCAGCCATGCCTTCAACTGCTCCTTGCTCCTTGAGCCAGTCCTTTCTCTCACTAAGTAAGGCTTTTTAGGTATGACAAGATCTGGCCTCTCAGGTGAAGTCATTATCCTTTCAGTTTCACCCTCCAGGCACTGCCATTGACCTCTCTGAGCCTCAGGTCTTCAACTGTAAAATGTGGATAATATAGTAGCTACTTCACAGAACCATTCTAAGGATTAAATGCAACAGTGCATGTGAAGTGCTTAGTACAGTGCCTAACATTGAGTAAGCTATTGATAAATGGAAGTCACTACCACTATTATTACTTTAACATGTGTACATGTGTGCACACATGGCACACATATACTCACAATCACTAGGAATCCGGCTGGACTCCCTCCGATCTGGAATACTGTTCTAAAATCTTGACAGTGTAGATAATGGCACCTGGGATCCCAAGGCCTAGAAAAGAACTATTGGCCAGTATAGATTTTGCCCTTGGAGGAAAAACTTGGGACTATAACCATCATTTCTAGTACCTCCCCCAAGCAGTTTTCCCCAAGCCTCTTTCATTCAGTGGTTACCCTTCCTCCCTTTATACTTCCTCCAGTCTTCACCTCCCTCCCTCTATACAGGCTCCCTCAACAGAAGCCTTCTGCCCCCGCAAGGTAAAATTCCTTCCACACAGAGGTCCTTCATGTCCTAACTCCTTTCATTCTATTGCCCTTGAAGCTCTCCCTCACCTACAATCTCTCCCTTCTCAGATCCGAAGACGCAGCCAGGCTGGCAGAGCAGGACTCCGAGAGAGGGACCAGCTCTTGGCCATCAATGGGGTCTCCTGCACCAGTCTCTCTCATGCCAGTGCTATGAGCCTCATTGATGCCTCAGGGAATCAGCTTATCCTCACTGTGCGGAGGTATGGACCCCCCTCAGCTCTACATCTCACTAATCTGGCCTCAGCAGCTATTAAGTGCCCATTTCTGCTTGGGTGTTTGTGCTAGAGGGTAAATGTTTGTATATGTGTCCCAAGGGGCTTGGCTCAGCAATTAAGGGATGGGGTGTCAAGTGGGTATATGAGTGTATGGGCCCACTTCAACCCCTGACTTCATCCTCACATCCCCTCTCAGTTCATTTCTACTCCCAATCCTTCAAGCACATTTGCCTCCCAGTTTGTCTTTGGATCTTCACTCTTCTCTGCCCATCCATTCTTCCTGTATGCCAGTCCCCTCTGTCCCCTTAACCTCCTTCCCCCATCTCCTCCAGATCTTTCAAGCTGTCAGTCACCCAGCCTCGCTCTCAAGTCTGACATTTTTTCCATCCAGGTTAGGGGACGAGGGGCCTGTGCGATCTCCATCCCCTGGTGAGCTTCAGGTGCTGTCGCCCTTGTCTGCGCTGAGTCCCGAGCCCCCTGGTGCTCCAGTTCCCCAGCCTCTGCAGCCTGGGAGCCTTCGCTCACCCCCTGACAGTGAGGCTTATTATGGAGAAACAGACAGTGATGTTGATGGCCCGGCCACCCAAGAGAAGCCCCGCCGACCCCGCCGCCGAGGCCCCACAAGGCCCACACCTCCAGGAGCTCCACCTGATGAGGTCTACCTATCCGACAGCCCTGCAGAGCCAGCCCCTGTCATCCCTGGCCCTCTCAGCCAGGGTGACAGTCGTGTGAACTCCCCATCTTGGGAAGGTGTGGCAGCCCTAAATCCACCCCCGTCAGAGGCCCTGCTGTTGCCCCATGGGCCCCTCCGGCCTGGTCCGCACCTCATCCCTATGGTGGGACCTGTCCCTCACCCAGTGGCAGAAGATCTTACTACCACCTATACCCAGAAGGCCAAGCAAGCCAGTGAGTGCCTGAACCCCTTGAACCCCTTCTCCCTAGTCAAGATCCTTCCGTCTGGGTCCTAAACCTACCCCTCCATAACCCTACATTATGCCTACCTTTTCCTTCCCTTGGAGATGGTCTTGGGACAAGTAGAGACAAATGATGAGTGGGAGGGGGGGACGCTAACTATCTACACTCTTGGTCCCCATTATTTTTACTGTTTGAACCAGTGTGACAAAAAGGCATAGATGGTTCAGCTCAACCCAGGAGCAGGGTAAGTAGGGACCTGAATAGATGTAGGGTATAGTGGTGGTGGTGGTAATGGTGGTGATTATTTTGCTAGGTGTCAGGATGGGAGTGAGGGCAGAGCACAGATAGGGGTCAGAGGTATATCGGGGCACGGCTACTGGGGCACGTCTACTGGGGCACGTCGGTGTTATTTGGAGGCCTAGCATCAGAACTACTTTTGACATTTGTAAGTTCAGCTAGGCTTCCTAGGGACTGTAAAACTAGGGGACCGTCATGAGTGCCCTAGGAACTGGTAGAGGGGAGGGATCTTTGGCTCCTTATCTCAGGCAAGAATGTAAGCCTGGGCAGAAAAAGCCAGTTCCACTTATCTCAGGCTCTTTGCTATTTTTGATGTGAGCTACAGAACAAGGTCTAAGAGTGAACTTTCTCCCTGCCCCATATCCCCCATGGCCCTCCCACAGACCTTTTTGTCATTCCAGAAATTTTAGTATTACTCTAATTTGCGTCTCTGGTCCCTCCTCTCTACCAGTCTGATTCCTGATCCTTGGAATTCTGTATGAGTCTGGGATAGAGGCGAAGGATACTACAGTTTAGAGTCTGACATCCCTGAGAGTGTCCAAGACCCCACAAAAAAATTCCAGATGCATGCCCAGGATCCCCTGCTTATCCCCAATTCTCATTTTAGCACACCCCACCCCCACCCCTCCCCATGGTGTTGGGTGATACAGTCCTTAGTGGCTCAAGGATATTTTTAGCCAAGCAGACCTCATTGTCAAATGGGACAGGGTGGGGGGGAAGGGTAGGCAGGTGCCCATGTCCATCACACCCGGGCTTGTGGGGCAGTGGAGAGAAAGGAGGGGGCCAGGCTCCAAAAATAGCACAGTGAGCTCATTCAGCTGCTAGCTCTGGGGACAAGACAAAGGGGCTTTAAAAGACACGGGGGGTGGCTCAAGCTGGTTCTGCTCCAGCCAACACTGCCTTTCTCGGCATGGAGACCTTTGAGCCCATCATCCAAGAGTCCCTCCGCCAAGCCAGCTGTGACAAAGCCCCAGGTCCAGATCCCGAGCTCCAGGACCCATTCTATGCAGGTACTACCCTCCCATACCCAAGAGAGTTCTGGGATCTAGAGTGGAGGCAATTTTATCGGCATTTTAGGAAGGGAGGTCTTTGGGAAGAGTCTTATTCTTTTGTTCCCTCCTTCTTTTTTGCTTACCTCTTCCTCCTCTTCTCAGGAGAATTTCACAGCTCCTTTTTCAGAATGGGCTGGTGCTATGGCCACATGGCAAAGGGGTCTGTGACCACATTAGCAAGGGGTAGGCGTGTATGTGTGAGAAAGGGTGTGAGTACACTATGAATACATGAAAACATGTATATGTGAGTTTGTGGGAGTAGAGAAGATATGTGTGAAGAAAGAGCAGTGTCTGTGTCCATGTGCAGCTACTGTCAAAGAAGTTTTCTTAGTGATGGTTTCTCAACAGTGAGCCAGAGCGCTTTATTAAGCACTAAATTCACCTACACTATCTCACATAATCCTCATAGCAGTCCTTTGAGGTGGCCATTATTATCCTCATTTACTGATGAGGAAACCGAACTTTAGTGAAGTTGAAGTATCTCTCCCAAGATTTGAGAACCAAAACCTTGCAGAGCCGGGATCTGGAACTGAAGTCTGATTCCAGCGCCTGTCCTTTCATCACAGCACTATTCTGTGTTATAAACATTGGGATGAGAGGCATGAAAGCCCTAATTAGAAAGGACCTTGGTATCTTGAGTAGAAAATAGATGGAATTCTAAGAATTTTTCAGGAGGAATTTTGGGGCATGGACCCCAGCGACTCTATGTCCGAGGCGGGGTCCTAGCAGCAAGGCAGTCTCTCCCATTTCCTGGCCCCACCTACCTAGGCCCCATGGGAAACTTTGGCTTGGTTCCCTTTAGCACCTAGTCCCTGGGTGCCTACCTGGAGTGGCTGCTGGAGCTCTCTACTTAGAGGGCTTGGGAAATAGGGGGGCAGCTCTTACCTCCACTCCAACTTGGGGGAAAGGAGTATATTTAGCTGGTGACCTTGAGGTGTCCTAAAGATTTGGAGGGTTGTCTTGGAAAGCAGCACTCTGACGTTTCCTGCGTCTGGGATCTGAGACTACCCCTGACTGTGAGTAGCAGAGGAATAAGGCATAAACGAATGTTCTGGGGGTTGGAAGACCAAGATTAGCTATAAATTTTTTCCAAACTGTTGACAGGGTCTCTGCAGAGCATGGGGAACTCTGGGGAGAAAGGTTACCTGGAGTATGTGTGTGTGTATGAATGTGTTCCAGTGACTGTGTGTATGGGTTTTTTTTGGCACACATGTATGTACATATTTGTATTTGAACATGAACATGTGACCTGGGGTATATGTGAATGAGAGAGAAAGTATATATGATAAAATATGCCCACAGCTGGCTTTCAGTAGGCCAGAATTCTTGTTGAAATGATGTGTGGTGGGAGTTTTATCTTTGAATGTTTATAGAAATATATACTGCATAATGGTGTGGAATTGTGAATGAAATCCTCATTGCTAAGAGTCCTTTGTGTCCTTATCAGAGGGACAAAGGTGGGAAGAGGAGACATTTCCCAGGGGTCCAAACTTTGTGAGAATCCTCCTACATGATCTCGATGGTGGAAGCAAAGTGTAGCTTACCATCTTCTCTCTGCTTGGAACCTGCCCCATTTCTCTATCTGCCATGGGGCATGACACCCTCTCCCCCACTTCCGGCCAGGGGAGGAATGTGAGTGGGTTGAGTAAGAGCACATCTCTGGGAAGACAGGAGCAGAACAGAGGGAAGAGAGGATAGAACAGCTGTAGTCAGAGTAGTGTCAGGGCAGGCAGCTAGACTCTGCCTTCTCTTCAGCTGCTCTTGCTTTCACCTTTCACCCTTTACTCTGCCCCCAAGTCAGAGGACTTTGCCCCAGGCAGGAGACATTGTGGGTTTGGTGGTGAAAAGCTGGGAGGTGGGAGGCATGAGGAAGCTGGCTGGGGTATGACAGCCTTGGGAAACAGGACTGGAAAAGGCTGGGAAAGCCCCACTGACCATGCTCCCTCCTGGCCTCCTCAGAACTGCAACATGCAGAGAGCCTCCAAGAGAAGAGTGTGAAGGAGGCCAAGACCAAATGCCGGACGATTGCATCCCTGCTAACAGCTGCCCCCAACCCCCACTCCAAGGGGGTGCTTATGTTTAAGAAACGGCGGCAGAGAGCCAAGAAGTACACTCTAGTGAGCTTTGGAGCTGCAGCTAGGACGGGCACTGAGGACGAGGAGGACGGCGTACCCCCGACAAGCGAGTCTGAGCTGGACGAAGAGGCCTTTTCTGACGCCCGCAGCCTCACTAATCAGTCTGACTGGGACAGCCCCTATCTGGACATGGAGCTGGCCAAGCCGGGATCAACCGAAGCAGAGGGCCAGGGCCTGGGGCTCGGAGGGCGGCTGAGTGAGGCCTCTGGGCGAGGGGCCCAGCTCTTTGAGCAGCAGCGCCAGCGCGCTGCCTCCAGGACCCAGGAGGTGGCCCGGGATGGAGCATCAGCCATGCTCAACGGGCAGGGCCTGCAGTCACCGCCCCGGGCCCAGAGTGCGCCCCCGGAGGGGGCTATGCTCCCACCCAGCCCTTTGCCGGCCCCTGTAGCCAGCCCCAGGCCCTTCCTCCCTAGTGGCGGAGCCCCTACCCCGACTCCGGGCATCTTTAACCGGTCAGCCAGGCCATTTACCCCGGGCTTACAAGGGCAGCGGCCAGGTACCACCTCGGTTATTTTCCGGCCCTTAGCCCCCAAGAGGGCGAATGAAAGCCTGGGAGGGCTCAGCCCCGCCCCGCCCCCCTTCATGTCCTCTCCGCAAGGGCCCACCCCTCTGCCCAGCGGCACCTCAGGGGTTCCTAGGCCTGGTGCAGCCTCCGGTTCCCTCAGCACCCCGCGCTCTTTGGGCCCTGTGACAACGGCCACCAGCTCCCTATACATCCCAGCCCCCAGTCGGCCTGTTACCCCAGGCGGAGCCCCAGAGCCCCCCGCTCTCCCTAGCGCAGCTGCCATGACCTCCACTGCTTCTCTCTTCTTGTCCGCGCCTCTGCGACCAGCTGCGCGCCCAGAGGCGCCCGCCCCAGGCCCCGCTGCCGCGGAGCCCCCCAGCGCTCGGGAGCAGCGCATCTCGGTGCCGGCTGCCCGCACCGGCATCCTGCAGGAGGCCCGGCGCCGCGGGACCCGGAAGCAGATGTTCCGGCAGGGAACCGAGGAGACGAAGAATTCGCCCAACCCGGAGCTGCTATCGATGGTGCTGAACCTGGATGAAAAACCCCGTGCGGGGGGTGCTGAATCTGGTCCTGAGGAGGACGTTCTGAGCCTTGGGGCTGAAGCCTGTAACTTCATGCAGCCATTAGGGGGAAGGAGTTACAAAACCCCGCCTCCCATGACACCTAAAACCCCGCCTCCAGTGGGTCCCAAGACTCCACCCCCTATGACTCCTAAGACCCCACCCCCAGTGGCTCCCAAACCCCCGTCTCGAGGGCTCCTTGATGGGCTGGTGAATGGGGCAGCCCCTTCGCCGGGAATCCATGAGCCACCAAGGCTTCAGGGTAGGGGTGGGGAGCTGTTTGCCAAACGGCAGAGTCGGGCGGACAGGTATGTGGTGGAAGCTCCACTTGGTCCAGGCCTTGGCCCTGGGCCCAGAAGCCCTTCTCCTACTCCTTCATTGCCCCCTTCCTGGAAATATTCACCCAACATCCGTGCCCCACCTCCTATTGCTTACAACCCACTGCTCTCACCCTTTTTCCCCCAGGCTACCCGAACTCTCCCTAATAAGACCCAATCCCAAGGGCCTCGGGCAACTCCCAAGCAGGGCATCAAGGCTCTCGATTTCATGCGACACCAGCCCTACCAACTTAAAACTGCCATGTTTTGTTTTGATGAAGTTCCCCAGACTCCTGGCCCCACTGCTTTAGGGACCCCCAAAACTGCCCGAGTCCAGGAGATCCGCCGATTTTCCACTCCGGCGCCCCAGCCCACTGCAGAGCCTCTGGTCCCCACTGTACTTGCCCCCCGAGCAGCCACTACACTGGATGAGCCCATCTGGAGGGCAGAGTTGGCCTCAGCTCGGGTCCCTAGCCCAGCCCTTGCTACAGAGCCTCCTAGGGGCTCTGGGGCCTCCCCCAGCTCCTGCGGCTTCCAGGTAGCCAGGCCCAGGTTCTCAGCTACCAGAACGGGATTGCAGGCTCATGTGTGGAGGCCTGGGGCAGGGCACCAGTGAGCAAGGCAGAACATCCAGGACCATGGAGAGTTAGAACATCCAGTTCCTAAAGTTGCTTCTCCTACCCATCCCATCCCCTCTCTCAGGCATCTGGAGGCTAAAGTTCCCTCCTGCCAAAGATAGTTTTAGAGTTGGTTCCATCCCCCATCTGCCTTCTCACCTGCCCCACCTCTCTGCAGCTTTCTGCTTTGGTATCTTTGCTTCTTTTTGTCTCTGTATTTCCTTTCCCGGATCTCTGTCTTTATCTCTAGGTGTCTCCACACATACTCCTCCATCATGTCTCTATTTCTCCCCTTTCTGCTTTTCTCTGAGGGGCTCATTTTAATGCTCACTGAGAAGCAGCTCACCACCAGACAGACAACCAAAGGACTGAGCCGACCCCTGTTTACACTAAACCCCTCCCAACTCCTCTTTTTTCCCCATTTGACCTAGGCAAGTATGTGTGCGTGCATGTGTGTGCAAGTGTGTGTGTGGCACAGATGTGCTCTTCTGCCTCAGGCAAGAGTAAGAGGGGAGGTATAAAACTCAATATGGGTCTTACCCTTGTGCTGATGAAAGAAGGGTCAGATTTTTCCACATGGATTGTCTAGTGGGAAGAAAGATTCACTAGAGAATAACTGTACAGAGACCAGCATCTGTAGCAGATGTATAGCATCTTGTGAAACTAGTGGAGTATGAGGAGACAAGAGCCAGGACAACTTGCATGGGCTGAGTTATACCAGCTATACCATGTATCGAACTAAGAGTTCTGTTCCTCAGGATTTCAGAAAGGCAACTTGAGAGACCTATGGCGAGCAGCCCAGCATCCAGAAAGTGAGGGGGGAGAAAAGAAAATCTCTGAGAATGAAAAAATCATTAGTTTCATTGCTTCATGAGCCCAAGCCAGAAAGGAGGGAGAAAGGAGCCAGGGTATGGAAAGTGAGGCAGGCACCAGAAGCAGAACAGAAATGAATGAAACTGATTGAATCACACAGAGAGGAGCATAGTGAGGAAGAGTGCAGTGGTAACAGAGAGTAAAGCTGGGTAAATAGAAACCACCTGTGTGCAGGAGGAGGCTTGGGGAAAAATTTGAGGGAGAAGAATGTCTTTGTTAAGCAGAATGAAGGGGGATGGTCGTGGGGAGATGTGAAGATGTATGCAGAGGGTTGAAAGAACAGTTGGAGTCTGGGCTGCCTCCTTTGAGTCTGTCCCTCAGTCTGTCTTCTGCAGCTTGTCATCACTATCTGGGAAGGGCAGGAAAACACCCAGAGCTAAAACCTCTTTGCAGTTCACCCCCATTCCTCCAAACCCTAGCTCCTGTTCCTTTCCAGCTTTAGGTTCTGATCTTTGATCCTGGAGAGGTATGGAATCTCCTCTCGCCATAACCACTACGAGCCACGTTTGCTGCTTCATCTGGAAGTTGATCATTTCCTTTGCATATTGGGTGTGAGTCACCATACTTTGGTTTGTGCACAAGAATAAACATATGCCCTATACTTTCTCTTGCTGTTGTCTTCTAGTTTATACCTAAATCCATCTCTCCTTGATCTTCTCTAACCCATTCCCCAGATCTCCTGATTCCTGACCTCTTTCTCCCATTCCTACCTTCTCATTTTTTACCCTTTTTGCCCTTCATCTCCAATTTTTTTCACTCCTTTCTACCAATTCTATCCTGTTCTGATTTAGTCACCTCCACCACTCCCTTTTTTTTTTAAAGATTAATTTTATTTATTTATCCCTGCCTCTGTGTTGTTTGTGCTTGCTATCTGCTCTCTGTGTCCATTCGCTGTGTGCTCTCTGTGTCTGCTCGACTTCTCTTTAGGAGGCACCAGGAACCGAACCTGGGACCTCCCATGTGGGAGAGAGGCATGCAATTGCTTGAGCCACCTCCACTTCCTGCTTTGTTGTCTCTCTCATTGTCTTTCCTCTTTGCGTCTCCTTGTTGCATCATCTTGTTGCATCAGCTCGCCTGTAGTGCCAGCTCTCTGTCTTGCTCATCTTCTCTAGGAGGCACCAGGAGCCAAACCCGGGACCTCTCATGTGGTAGGTGGGAGCTCAATCACCTGAGTCACATCCGCTTCCCTCCACCACTCCCTTTTATTCCCTCTCCCCACATTTTCCATCCAGTTTCTCCCCCTGACCAGCCATTGCTCCATATTTCCCAGGCATGGCTTCAGCTCACAGAATTAAGAGAAGCTGGAAAGGCCCTCTGAGCCTTTTGTGTGTGTGTGTGTGGGGGGGGACCAAGGGCCAGGGATTGAACCTGGGATCTCACAAGTGGGAAACCAGCGCTCCAACCACTGAGCCACATTGGCTTCCCTGAGTTCCCTGAGTTCCCTGAGTTGGTTTTCTCACTTGTTTTGATTGTTGTTTGCTTTTTTGTGTTTGTGTGTGTGTGTGTGTTTATTTAGGAGGCACGGGGAACTGAACCTAGGACCTCCCATGTGGGAAGCAGGCACTCAACCCCTTAAGCCACATGCTCCCCCCTCTGAACCTTTTGCCATCAACCTTTCCTGCCTCGCTGGAGGAAACAACCATATTAAATAGTCCTGGGAATTAAATAAAGGAAAAGCGATGGCTGGTGGTGAAGGTGGGATGGGAGAGAGCAAGGAGAAATACGGTGGATGGCTAAAGAATGGATGTTACTGGAGGCAGGCTAAAATAAAAGGCTTCTGAGAAGGAAAGTGCTATTGCTCTGATTTTACCAGCAGGGGGCACATTTGTGCCAATAACCAGGCCCAGGACACTGTTACTTTCAAGTATACAGCCTCTGAGAATTCCAAGAGAGAGCATAAGCTAAGTATTCTGTCTTCACCCACCGTCAGTAGTTTTAGGTCCTCAATCATAGGTGACCAAAACTTTGGTTTGGCTTTGTTTTGGGGACAAGGGTGATGGTGATGACAAAATCGTCTCTTGCTACTTTTGTTTTCTAATTGCTTCCTTGGGTTGGGAGGGAATGGAGGAGGAGGACAGAAGATCTGGAGGCGCAATTGAACTCAGCAGAGACCAACTAGTAGGACAGGGAGATCTCTCAGTCACTAGTCTGAATCTGAAAAGTTCAGGATGGGAGAAGGACATGGACAAGAAGAGTGGAGAGTTCATGATGGAGAGACTGAGGGGTGCTCTGGGAGCTATGAAAGCCACTTCTTAAGGCAGCTGCAACAGGGCTGTGGTGGCTGCAGCAGAGATACAGCAATTGCTGGTTCCAGAACAGGAACTGAAGGTGCAGGAGAATCCAGGAATGTTCATTCAGCTACTGAGGAAGGAGCTGGGTAAATGACAGGTTTTTTCCAAGGGAGCTCTCAGGGTTATGCCCCTGGCCCAGAGGCTCCTTTGTAGCAGTCCAAATGAAATCAATCCAGGGCCTATGGAGTGTGTGCTCTCTGTGAAAGATTCCAAGGCCCTGGCAAGTCAGAAGCCTCCAGGAACACATCAACACCTATCCTGCAGAGCAGGCTCAGTGAACACCCCCAACAACAAATAAGGGTTAAAAGGCAGATCAGATTCTTAGATATGACATCAAAAGCATGAGCAACAAAAGAAAAAAACTAGATAAATTGGACTTCATCAAAATGAAAAACTTTTGTGAATCAAAGGACATTATCAAGAAAGACAACCTACAGAATGGGAGAAAATATTTGGAAACCATATATCTGATAAGGGCTTAATATCCAGAATAAGAATTTCAACTCAACCACAAAAAGACAAATAACTCAATTTAAAAATGGGACAAGGACTTGAATAGACATTTCTCCAAAGAATATATATAAATGGCCAATAAACACATGAAAAAATGCTCAACATCATTAGCCATTAGGGCAATGCAAGTGAAAGCCACAATGAGATACTACTTCACACTCACTGTTATTGAAAAAAAAACAAAAACAAAAACCAGAAAATAACAAGTGTTGTCAAGGATGCAGAGAAATAGGAACCCTCATTCATAGCTGGTGGGAATGTAAAATGGTGCAGCCACTGTGGAAAACAGTTTGGCAGTTCTTTAGAAAGTTAAACATAGAATTACCATATGACTCAGCAATTCCACTTCTAGGTATATACCCACAAATAATTGAAAACAGGGACCCAAACAGATATTTATTATGACCAATGTTCATAGTAGCATTATTTACAACAGCCAAAAGGTGGAAACAACCCAAATGTTCATCAACAAATAAATGGATAAACAAAATGTGGTATGTCCATTCAATGGAATATTACTCAGCCGTGAAAAAGAATGAAGTTCTAATAC
>JAQZBX010044068.1:0-21471 GCA_029593785.1 Cabassous unicinctus
ATGAGTTATTGGTTCTTTAGTAACTATTGGGCAAATGAACTTCTTTGCATCCCAGTAATTGATAGAAGTGACAAAAATGATGCAAATTCTGGCTAAGTGTCATAAATGAATTCATGAAGTGTGACTGCATTTCCGATTCCAGTGCATCAAATCCCCACAGAATTAAGCCAGACTCCTCTCTTAGCTCTTGCTGTTATAGGGTCATTATTTTCTAATTTATTGTTAGCTACCAATATGACTTAGGAAGCTCCAGCAATTAGTGCAGCTGTTTAGCTTTTTAAAATGCTCTTTGGGATCCAATGAAGTTAAAAGGAACGTCAAAATGTGTGTCCCAATTTAAAGTGTCTTGACTTTAGAAATATGTTATGTGCCCCAATGTGAAAATTAAATAAATAAATGAACAAAACTTCCCACTACCAAACTTCATTTTCACATAGTTGTAGAAATTATAGTGTAGCTAATAAAATGAGGGTGTCATACACCCACTGTAATATTGTATAAATCATGAATAATACAACAGGCAAAAATGAAAAACTGCAATGGAATCAAATCTATGTGGAAATAAATAAAACATACAAGCAAAGTAGTAATCATATTGGTTCTGTTGATAAAATGTGCATGCACAGGGGGCTCCTTAGAAAATGAACGCAATATATTAATAGTAATTATTATTTTAGAACTTAACTGTAACTGTGAGGTAGTTGGTAATTAACTAGTAATTAGTGCTGCAAAGTCTTTGGAAGATAAAGCAATGGTTTGCAAATACCCCTATACTTCCGCTGGGTTGCTTTCTATGGAAAGAAAAATAAGATCTAATTTTTTATTGGTGTAGTAGAGCTTTTTGGGTTTCCCTTGGTAAGAATTCCTGATGATTGAAAGAAGGCTGGTGTTTTGTTTAGATTTTGTGTATCTGTGCAAATATTTATATTATCAGGGGTTGTGGATATGAATTGGAAAAATTTTAATCACTTTTTTTTTCTGGAAAAATCAGGTAAAATTCATTTGATCTTATCCTTCAGCCTTATTGAGTGCCCATTTGTGATGTGTCCAAATGTGACAAATAATTTTGACTTATATTTACATGTTGCTTCACTTCTTTAGTGTCCTTCTTGAACAAAGCAAAAAATTTCCTTTGCCCCAAACCAGATATCCTGCTCCTTAACACCATAAACTATATGTTCTTCATTTCTTCCAGGCTCCAAAACTCTCTTGTTGCCCAAGCACTCTGTCCAACAAACAAACAAACAAACAAAAAAATCAACTTTAGGGTGGAATATTAAAAATAATTCAGGAGGAACTTTTAAAAAAAATAGAGACAGATGGAATCTGAGAAAGATGAGAATTATCAACCCTCCTGCACTACATTCAGGTGCCCATCCCTGATGGGACATATAGAGCATCCAAATCTTATTTCCATGATTTCCCCAGTGGCCAGAGCATTTCAATGGTTTCTGAAGGAATCAATGCACTACTTATGTGACCCACTTTTCACCTTTATTAATCTGTCCCAAAAGTAAGGGCAGGATTGGGCTGAAGGAACTTATTACATTTATTGGTCAGAATTAAATTATTTGCCCATACTTTTAAAGAGGCCACAATATATTGTGATCAATGATGACCATAGCAGTTTTGCCCGAAGCTAAGATGAGTCAGATTTCAATTTTTTAAAAGTATTAACTTGTCGTCTGAAAAAAGGGCAGGAAAAGAATTTATCCCAAGGGCTTCCTGGAAACATGGAGTTTATTCTCCCACATCTCAGCATTAGACCGAAGATCCTCTTCCATAAGACCCGAAGGGTAAGTGGTAATGGGCAGGAAGTAACCGCCCCAGTTCCATCATTTAAATCAGATGCAAATCAGAAAGCAAGGTCAGTGATATCCCATTGTTTGAGTAATAGAATATTATTTTATATCTCACATTTTCATTTCACAGTGCTTTGTAAACAATGCAAAGAACTGCTTGCAAATTCCCTAAAAGGATCTACTAATATCTAACTCCAGCTCAATGACTAATTAATAAGTAATTAATACTCTCAGTCTACATAAATTCCTAACAATATGCTTAATAATCCAGAAATCTGTGTCTGACAATTTCAGCAGACCTGCTGGAATTAAGATCATCCCTCAAGCAATAACATTGCCTTTGTGCCTGAATCCATACATCATAGTCACTGAACTCATCCAGAAATTAGTAGGCATAGCTAGGTTTTCTTAAGAAAAGCATAACATTTTTAAGTTAACTTCTTGCTGAAGTATACACTCTAAATCATAAGGGTACAATTCAATAAATTTTCAGAAAGTAAACACACTGATGTATTCAGAGAAGAGATTAAGAAGTCAATTACCATCCCCCAGTCACCAAGCTCCTTAAGGTAATATCTTGACATCTATCATCATGTATTGGTTTTCTTGTTTTTTTAATTTCATATATATGAAATCATATTGTACATGCTTTTTTGTGTCTGGAGCTTCTTTTATCTATAATATACTTATATGTTTCATTCATGTTGATGTATGACACAAGAGTTAATTCATTCACTCTGTTGTATACTGTTCCATTGTATGAATGTACAGTAATATTATTTAAATATTCTAATGATTATGGATATTTGAGATTTTTACCAGTTTGGGGAGCAGTGGAATTTCTGGGTGAAAAGGTTTGCCTATTTTCTGCTTTAGTAGACACATAATTTTCCAAAGTGATTTTACCAATTTACATTCCAACTATGGTCTCCTTTTCTCAGTGCAACATCTCTGTCTTCTAATTGGAGTGTTTAGTTCATTTACATTTGGTTTAAGCAGTGATATAGTTGATATATATCTACCAAGTTAAGCTTTGATTTCAATCTGTTTCCCTTTGCACTCCTTTCTTACCTTCTTTTGGCTTAATCAAGGATTTTTCCTAATTAGTCCATTTTTCCTCTGTACTAACTAGTTACACAGGTAATAACTGTAAGAGTTTAAAACATGCATACTTGAGCTATTAAAATCTAATATGTATATTAGAATTTTTATTTCCTAGACAGTTCTCGGATATGAAGACACTCGAACTACATTTATGCTTCTCTGTCTTTTTGTACTATTTTTAGCATACATTTTAACTCTACAAACATTTCAAAACCCATAAGACATATTATTAATTCCTTGTAACATTATGATTACTTTGAATCAATCTAGAATCACTTACATTTACCCTCATATCGTCCCTTTCCAATACTCTTTATTCTTTCTTGCATTTTTCTAGTTTCAACAGGGATCACTTACCTTTTGCCTGAAAAAAAAAAATCCATTTAGTATTTTTCTTAGTGTGTTTTTTCCCATCAATGGATTCTCTCATTTAAAAAAATATATATTTACTTTCCTTTCACTTCACAAGTTAATTTCACTGGGTATTGATATATAGGTTGGTGGTTATATATATCAAAGTATTAGTTCAACACTTTGAAGATTTTCTTATTGTCTTTTGCCTTGCATATTTTGTTAGTCATTTGCCATTTAATTAGGTAATGTGTGTTTTTCTCTGAATGATTTTCTATGTGTGTGTGATGTTTGTCTTTAAACTTCAACAATTTTACTCTGATGTGCCTAGATGTGGTTTCTTCTGTATATATCTAACTTGGGGATATTAGTGCTTCTGCAGTCTATGTTTGGAAGTTTTTCATTAGTTTTTGGAAAAGTAAAAGCTGTTATCTCTTCAAATATCATTTCTGCCTTATTCTGTCTTTGTTCCTTTTTATATTCCAGTTGAACATATGTTAAACTATTTCATTGTGTCTAACATGACTTCTTTGTACATTTCTGTATTTTCCTTCTATTTGGGAGGAAGGGCCTTCTGTGCTTCATCCTGAATATTGTCAACTAACTTTTTCCATTTTGTTAATTCTTTCTTTCACTCTGTCCAATCTGCTGTGAAATTCATCCATTGAGTTCATAATTCCAGCTATTTTATTTATCAGAGCTTTAATATTGATTAGATTATTTTTATAGATCCCATTTTTCTTATGAATGTTATGTTGCCATCTATTTTCTTAATATATTAATCACAGTTATTTTGAAGTAAATGTCTGATAATTCTAATACTGATCATTTATGAGTCTCTATTGTCTATTTTTCCTTTCACACTGTTTCTTGACAAGCTTAGTCATTTTTTGCGCAATACTAGGCATTTAGTGAGAATACTTTGCAGAGGCTAAAGGTAATATTATCTTTCTACTGCTGGGGAGTTAGAGTTTGGGGTGGGTGGATTGGAGGGTATATCACCTAAATTTATTTTGCGCCTGAGCAGATTTGAAGCAGGTTTGTAAGGTTTATAAATATTCATTCCCTTTTTGTCTGAATCACTCCCACTCCCAAGGTGTAGCCTCTATGGGTATCCTAAATGAGACTACGAATCTTAAAAATTTGGCAAAAATCTTTGGCAAAGTTTGGCAAAAAATGTTGCTTTTGGAAGCTCTGTCCATGACATTTTTCATGTTGCTTCTCAGGTATTTTCTAAAAATTTATTCACACACCATACAAACCATCCAAGATATACAATCAATGGCTTTTACTATAGTCTCAAGAGTTGTGCATTCATCACCAAAATCAATTTTATAACATTTTTATTACTCCAAATAAAAAAAAAAAATCAAGAAAGAAAACAAAAAGGAAAAAAATCTTACTCCTTATACCTCCCCCAATTATTGGCCCTTAGCATTAGTGTGGTATCTTTCTTACAAGTGATGAAAGGATATTAAAATATTATTGTTAACTAGGGTTCATAGTTTGCCTTAGGTATACTTTTCCCCATTACTACCCCATTATTGATACCTTGCAATAGTAATGTACATTTGTTCTAGTTCTTGGAAGAGCATTCTTATATTTGTACTATGAACCACATTCATCATTCAGAACGAGGTTCACTGTGCTTTACAGTCCCATGTTTCATCCTCTATCTTTCCTTCTAGTGACATACACGACCCTAAACTTCCTTTTCCACCACAATCACACGCACAATTCAGTGCTGTTAATTATCCTTACAAAAATGCGCTCCCATCACCTCTACACATTTTCAAACATTTACTTTCAACCTTATTAAAAAATCTGCACAGATTAAGCATTTTAGGGTGATATCACTTGATGTTTCAATATTATTCTCTATTCTTATAATTCTTAAATTTAAATCTCTAGTCCTAACCTCTCTCCTAAGCCCTATTCCCAAACACCAAAGGACCATCTCCACTTGAATATTCTGTAGGAAATATGAGTTTGTCATAGACAAAATAAAACTCAAAGTCTTCTCTAAATGATGCCCTTCTCTTGTTCTTGACTTCAGTTAATATCTATCAAGTTATACAAAAGTAATGTACCACTTGCCCATCTATTGTACCAAAATGTGTTAATTTCACATTTAGTTATATTTTCATGATATAGTTTTCCCTCTATTTCCATGCCATTTTCATAGTTGAGATTCTCTCATTTAGTTCTCTTTCAGAATTACCTTTCTAAGGCCCAGATCTGAGCAGATCATCTTCTCACTAAAAATCCTTCATTGACTTCTAATTGTTGAACAAATGAATGCTAAACTCCTAAGTATTAGCGTCTCACAAGTTTGTTCATAATTTCTCCCATTCTCCCTTGTTTTGCCTTATTTGCAGCCTGTGGCAGCTTGACATAGTTATGAATTCCAAAAGTAGATATTGGATTATGCTTGTAAACATAGGTCTGTTCCTCTGGGCATGATTAAGTTATGATTAGGGATTTGATTGGGCCACGTCAGTATGACATTGAGTCCCTGCCCCTTGGTGGGCGGGGACTCAGAGATAAAACTACATGGCAGAGCAAAGGAGTTAGTTGGAGTTTTGATGCGAAGTTTTAATGGTGGAGCCCAGGGAAGTAAGCACACAGAGTAGCTTGGTCATGAATAAGGAGAGAAGGCCCTGGGAAAAGAGATGAGCCATTCGCTTGATAGTCTACAGCTGGCCTTGTGGAGTGATGCAAGCCTGAGCCCAGAGAGAGGCAAGCCCTGAGAAGAGAGGAACCCAGGAAGCCTGAACCCTGGCACACTCAGCAGCCATCTTGCTCCAACATGTACCATACACTTTGGTGAGGGAAGTAACTTATGCTTTATGGCCTGGTAAATGTGGGCTTCTACCCCAAATAAATACCCTTTATAAAAGCCAACTGATTTTTGGTATTTTGCATTAGCACCCCTTTGGCTGACTAATACACAGCCTCATCTTCCTACCCTGTTCATACAAGTCTTCATTGACATGTAAACACACCACAAACTAATTTCTACATCTCCTTTCTCATGCTATATAGCCATATAGAAATATGCTTCCTTTTTTTTGCTTCATTTGGAAGAATCCTTCAAGGTCCATCACAAATATTCACTTTCTGTGAAGTTTTCTCTTTCCTGCCTCCAGGAGAATTAACCCCAGTCTTCTGAGGGTTCACCTTGAAAATACCTCTGTTTCTGAACTTAGAGCTTTGCATTATAATCATGCATTTATCCTTCATTTAAGTATATATTTTTCCTTAATATTAACTATTTCTTACCAAAGATAATATTCTTGGTACCCAGCAGAGTACATAATGACACAATAGACAATTAATATATGTTAGGATGAATTTGAATGAAGTTTAGCTTAATATATCAAAGTAATCTGTGCTGATATCTTACAGTCAAGTTGAGGTGCCATCAAGCAGTTGACTCAAGTTCAATCTCTAGTTCAATTCAACAGTCCATTTGTACAATTTTCATATATTTATTTAGAGTACATTATAGAAGGCCAAGTTTGCCAGTTTGAACATTACTTTTTTCTAACTAGCGTTTCTGCAATTCTCATTTCAGTTTCACAGGCTCTACCATTTAACCTTATTTGATTGTCTCACAAATGCTTTGGTCATAAAGAGAAATGGGAGAAAAGTGATTTCATTGATTAGTAAATCAATACCTATGACAGAAAGAGTAACCTGAAAAATGCTTGCTCTATAAATCATCAGCAGACTCTTCTTTTATACACAATAAAGGTGATACATTGTAGTGATATTATCGTAAGCTAAATTATTGAAATTATTTAGAAAGGCACTCCAGTAGAAATATCAAGTCCTGTCTCAGTTGTGATAAGATCAATAATGAAAATTTCCAAACCATTCTAAGAGTTATTCACCAACCCTAAATAAAAAACCAATAGAGGGGAGTGGATGTGGCTCAAGCGATTGGGCTCCTGTCTATCATATGGAAGGTCCTGGGTTTGTTTCCCAGGGCCTTCTGGTGAAGGCAAGCTGGCCCGTGTGGCAAGCTGGCTCATGCGGAGAGCTGGCCCGCGTGGAGAGATTCACAACAAAAAGAGATAATGATAAGAGACACAACAAACCAGGGAGCTGAGGTGGCTCAAGCAATTGAGGCCCCCTCTTCCACATTGGACATCCCAGCATCGGTTCCTGTTGCCTCCTAAAAAGAAGATGAGAAGGGAAGACAAGCAGACACAGAGAGCACACAGTGAATGGACACAGAGAGCAGACAGTGAGTGCAAAAAACAGCAAGGGTGGGGGAAGGATAAATAAATAAAAATAAATCTTAAAAAAAAAAGCAATAGAAAGTGAAAATTTGTGTATGTTTTTAAAATTCAAGTATGAAAACCTGTGAAATGCATATTTCCTTTCTAACTTCTCTATGAGTGTGGAGCTTCACTCAAAAGGAAGCTTTTAGGTTGAGAAATAAGGACAATGATCTGATTTATTGTCATTAAAAATATCCATTCTCTGACCGAACATATCCTTCCTCTATTTCCTCGTTACCTATTCACTTTCTCATACAAATTATTCCTCTAAACCTGCTTTTTACTCATGTTTATTATGTTTATCTTCACATCAGTTGATTTCTTTTCTCCTCACTGTGTTCAGGCTTGCAACCATCTTTTAAAATCTGGCTCAAATGCTTTCCTTAATCATTCTAGCTCAAATATGTCACTCTTGGACATGAATGCTGGTCCACTTACTATCAACCACACACTTACCGCTGATCAAATACTACCTTAATCTTCTGGCTCTCTTTTCCCAAATGGACTTTGAGTGATGAAAAAACAGGGCTGACAGTTAACATTTCTCGTGTTAATCACCACACATCTCACAGATGTGAGCACAATAAGTACTCAATAAACAGTAGCAGTGTTTGACAATATCTTTACAAAATGCACCAGCTATAGTTCAGATGTGTACTTGCATGGCTAAAGAACCCCAAAGTAAGCACCTAAAGGGTCAAACTTCATTTGAAGGATGTTAATAAGGCCTGTTGCCAATAATGCATTCTTCTGCCTAATAGTTTGATAAATACTTTCTGTTAATTAAAATGTCTTTTGTTACATTTTCTCAACAACTTTGATATTCTATCTTTGGTTTTATATTCTTTGTTTACAGGCATTTTCTAAGTCGAGGTCATTTTTCTGCTTTCCTCTCATGCTGAAATAGATAATCTTTTGGTGACTTTTACTTAAACCAACGTTGTTCTATGCATGCTGTTTTCACTCTATCTACTTTTTGTTTCTTTCCCTCCTAAAGCTTCGTTTAGCACAAACAAGATTCTTAATTTCTCACAAATGTGTGCTTATTTTCATTTCTTTATTCTTCTTTCGCCTTCTTTCTTTCTTTTCATCCCTCCCTCTCTCCCTACCTTTCTCTCTCTTTCTTCATTTCTTTCTTTCCCTCTTTCTTTCCCTTTCTTTCCCTTTCTCTCCCTCTCTTCCTTCCTCCCTCCCTTCCTCCCTTCACTCCTTCTCTCCTCTCCTTCTCTCTTTCTTTCTCTCTAAATGGGAAGACAAATAACCTGACAAGGATATTTAGTAAAACAGTACTAAAAATGTTGGGAAAATAGGGCAAAATGGTATTCAAAATTTGTCAAGGAATTCTGTTCCAAGAGATATTGTCGATTTAGCTATAAGTTGCTAAACAGAGCTTCCCAAGGAGCACCAATGTGAGAAACAGAAGATCTCAGCCTGTTTGGAAATCATGCGATACATTTCCTCTGACAGTCAAGGTTGCTGACAAGGCGACCAAGAAAGTGAAATCTCATTTTATTCATTTTGGGATGGTGGATAAATTAATTTGTGTAGAATACGACCCTTGTTTTCTATTCCTATTCCCTTTGACACACACACAATATGAGTTACTCTCTAGAGTACCAGAAGGAATGAAAGCCACTACAAAATAAAAGCGTGTATCTCTGTAAATCCCAGAACCCAACAAATCCCAGAACCCATACTTCCCATAAGGAGGTTAGAAATGCAGGTATCTCCAACTACCATAGGTGTTGGAATTTAAATAAAAGAGAATGTGTTTTTTCAGGTGCAGTGTATTTAGCCTCTACATTTCTACCTCCTATAATATGGCATATTATCTAAATGAACAAATGGTGCCAGTCTGGTATCAGTAATTAGAAATATGAGTGTCTTTGGAAAAAAGTCAAAAGAAACTTTTAATGTAGTGAAATGTCAAACAAATAACAAATGTGATGAATTTGTTATTAACACAAAGCTTCAGAGCCTGTACAGAATTAGAAAAACATCTAATTATTTCAAGGAGCAAAAGTGGTTGCAATTTAAATTTCTAACCAGATGTACATACAAAATAAAATATATAATATTTTTGCATATTCCTTTACAATTCCATTTAGCTATTTTCATTAGCTACTTTCTGGAGGTTTTCCCTTAGTGGTCTGTATTTTCCCAGCATGTTGTCCTTTATGGGGAATTATGGGGATTCTATGGACCCAATATTGATCCTAAGATACAAATGAGCTGTCATAACTTTACTTTGATTCTAGAGTCCTAAGAGATCCTATTATATATCCTTGTGAAGAGATTACTTTAAACTTTAACACAACTTTCTACAAAATTAACACAACAGGACATTCTTTATATCTTTATAAATGATCAAGGACATTAACCAAAGAGTTAATGATCTCATTCCTGAGTTAACAAGCACATAAGTGGTAGTGCTTCCGTCTCCTGAGAGCAATGAAAAATTCTATTTAAAAGGTAAACTGCCTGATTCAGAACACTGCACCCTCCTATTTTCTTCACAATGTTTATAGACATGTCTCAACACTCCCCACCTGTCTTGCCCTCTAGGGAAGCTATGATAATCAAAGAAACAACTTCATAAATCATGGTAGGTATTCTAAGTCAGGGATGAGGTGTAAAAGTTTTAAAACAGGTACAAAGTAATGACACAAGAGAGGGCTCTAGGCAAATAAACTATTCTGTCTACATCCAAAATAGCTTCTCCAGAACATGATCAGCTTCTCAGAGAAACAAACAACCACTAAAATAAGCCCTGAAATTTCAAATCTTTTTGATAAATTTCTTTCTCTACTTGCTAAAAGGGTTCAGTAATAGCATACTTGCAAAATTTCACGAAGAAGTTCCAAGAAGCTGAAAAAGTGAAATGTGATTGGGTGACTCTCTCTGGATTAGGTAACATGCTTGGAAGCACATTAAGATATAAGTGTGGTGTTGTGTTCATGGCACTCTGAGTCTGTGAGTTCCTGGTAACCGACTTTTAAGCTCCAGAAGATGAAGCCAAAGGCAATAGAAGAAGCAACACTCTGGCAATGTCTTGAAAGAATAAAATAAAGCACTCTGAGAGGGTTTGTAGTAAGGTGACCGACTGTCCCCATTTGCTTGAAACTGTCCTAGCTACAGTACTGAAATTCCAACATCCCAGGAAAGCCCTCTCTGGGATACAAGCAGTCCCAGTATTCAGTGATGGGTACAAAAGTTTGGGGTTGAAAGAGGATAGGGAAAAATTCATTGGGCATCCCAAAAAATATGGATAAAGCAGAGATTACTGTCCTTCTGTAATCATTGCTGCTGAGTTTTTCTCTGACTGATGACATTGGGAACTGTAGCAGTTTGAGATTGTAGGTACCCCCCAAAAGATCATATTCTTATAGCTAATCCATTCCTGTGGGTGTGAACCTATGGTAGGTGGGACCCTGTTCTGCTAAATAAAATGCTTTGCTATATATATATATGTATATATCGATATGATGACTTAATTAACTCAAGCATAAGAAAGCAATACACAGTTTTATTAAACTTTTGTTAATAATTGGGAGAATATGAAATAAGCAAAGGATTGTCTGCAAACAGGGGTCCAACTGTTGCAGCATAATCCTTCATGATATACATACATACAGATATAAGCTCACCAAACTGGGGGTACACCAACTTTCCTGGCCCAAGTCCAGCCAGAGCCCCCATTGGATGCAATATATATATATTGATGCAATATATATATATATAGTTTAATAAGTCTATACTGACAATTAGAGTGAGAAACAAGAATAACATAATCAGTCAAAAGAGTCAATCAATATTGAACAGTCACAAAATGACAGAAAAATAGAACAGTCTTACATACAAACTCACCAACATCTACTCATGGCTGGGAAGTCCCAAATCAGCAGCCAATACCAGAGTCTTGATTGAAAACAACACCTGTGCAGAGCACCCTCTCCCAGGGCGGGACTTAACTGGCCTGACCAGCATCTGTCCCTTTTATTGAGCTCATAATCAATGAGCTGATACTATAGATGCCAATTTGCGAGCACTGTGTCAATTCCTGTGGAAGTGGCCAGCCTCCTCAGGAAGGAGCACAACACTCCCCGGGCAGTACATTCCAAGGTTTATGCACCAGTCCCCAAGTAAGTGGGCAGCATTCCCAGAGAGGAACACAATACTCCCCAGAATGCACCCTATCTGTTCTTATTTGTTACAAAACATCCCCCAATGTGCCCACTGTTCTAGTTCTCATCATTCAGCCTGAAATATGAGAAGTGCTGACTAGCAAGGCATTGGTGTGTGATTAACAAAGTTTCCTGCATGATGTTTCACTTTTAGGTTTCAACAATATTCAGTAAACTTTTTCCCAATTCAGACCCCTTGATTAGATTATTTTAATAGGGCATGGGTCTTAATCTTCTTACTGTAGTCCTTTAAAAATGAGATTAAGCCAGAGAGAAAAAAAGCCAAGAGACAGAGAGAAACCCCCAGAAGACGAGAAGAAGCCACAGACAGAGCAAAAAGCAATGGAAGAAAGAGGAGAAGGCAGGGACTGGCAGATGGTGCCATGTGCCTTGCCATGTGAGAAAGAAGTCCAGGATCACCAGTGGCCGGTGTTCAGGGGAAAAGCATCTCCTGATGATGCCTTCATTTGTACATCATCATGGCCTTAGAACTGTAAACTTTTAAGTTAATATATCCCCATTGTAATAGCCAACCCATTTCTGGCATATTGCTTTGGCAGCCTCTAGTGAACTAAAACAGAAACCACGATTTGTGGATAACAATGATGACTCATCCATTGTATTACTCTGCAGTGAAGCAACTTAAGTGTGCAAATTAAGTATGTTGTAATCATGATATTAACACTCCATCTTTGAATTTGCCTATGGATAAACTTTTCTGCTTTTTATCAAGATGGTATTAGTCTAATTTTTTTTTACATTAGAATTAAATATTTTATATTTAATTTATATTACATTATAAATACTGTGAACATATTTTCTAAGAGTTCAAATAATGAAAATTGAGATTGATTACAGTATTAATGCCAGCATGACCCACATTTCACCAAAAATGTAAGCTAAATACTTTAATGGCAGGAGAAAGGACATATACAGCCAGATTAGGAAGGTAAGTAAACAAAAGAGAGCACATTGAACAATATACAGAAAAGACTTTGGGATTGAGCATGGTGGAGAAAGGGATGTGAAAGCACATATGAAGGCTGAACATTAGAAGCATGAGACAGGCAAACAGGTAAGTTTTTGAATCAGTGGTAAGATTTTCATGCCCCCTTTCCCCCAAATGACTCTAACATTCAGTTGAAAACTGCACCTACTAAATTAGCTTGGGCATACCACAAGAATGTGTATGCATTATTCTATCATTCCCTGATCATTCTATTAAATCAAATAAAGTTACACTTCCTGATTCAGAAATCATGACTAAAATGTTCTGTCGGCAAACAAAAGGCCAAATTTTGAAAATGCATGCGCTGACCCCTTACACTATAGAGTTGATTCTGTCAGACATTGCCAATGATCATGTTTTCCACAGTATACCAAGTGAAAAACTGAATCATAGCAACAACAACAAAGTGGTCCCTGTAGATCTTAAGTAATTTGGTTTGAAAAGTAGAGTTTGAAATATAACTCTTGATTTCTATGAAGATTTTAATGAAACTTTAGGAAACACAATACAAAAGAGGGTTGATCTCTTGTCCAAAGATAAACTAGAACTTTGTCCATTTATCTGCATATTTGGCAGACAGTGCAAAGGGAAATGTTGGCACATTCCATCCAGTCTATAATTTCTTACTAAAGAAATTAGTAATTAGTAATTACTGAATATGCTGCATACCTTATGCACAACATTGCTAAAAGGGTGTATGGTTTGCTTGCCTGTGATATAGAAGCTTTCATAACGAAAGTTTCAGCTCCTTTTCAGTCCCTTAACATGTGCAGAAGCACGTAAAGAGATTCTGACTTCATTAAAATGAAAGGCTATAGCCTCCTTAGACTTGGGCCTGCAAGATGGCTGCCATTGCTCCTGGCCATGGAGAAGATGTTAAAATGTTGTTCCTCCTGAAAATCATATTTTCAATGTGGATCAAGAAGAATGACCTTCTCTAATTTGGACATGCATTGAGGATAAGTCTAGAGAAAAAGATTGTAGTAAAACAGAAATTTTTATGCCGTTTTTCCAAAACTATTTAGTGATCAGTGAAGAGGCCATAAAGAGCCTAGAAAAGGATGAATTGATTACATTTGAGTTACTCAATGTAAAGTGTAGGTTAAGACAAAAACTCATACAATAATAACATGATTTTTTTTTTTAAATAAGACTGCTTCAGAACACAAAAAATGTCACCCCAAAAAGGGCAGCCAAGTTAAACAAGACTTTCTCAAACTTATTTGGAATCCAACTTCAATTTCACAAGTTCAAATTATGTCTGTGCCTTAGAACCATTTCCCTGAGAAGGAAAAGTTTAACTTATGGTGACATCTAATGTGTTTAAAAATGAGAAACATTTTAGACTTGGATACCCTTTCTAGATGCCAAGGACCTGAATGACAAACAACTGATCTACCAAAGCAAGCCTGCAGATAAAAAGTGAACATATATTTTTGGAGAGCTGGAAAGTAATTTCTACAAATTAAAATCCTGCAGTTGCTAGTAAATAAAATCCCAAGTATTTCATGCTCAAACATTTTTTGTCAAGAGGACATTTAACTTGATGTCATCACATTGGACTGATACCAAGAATCAGTGTAAGGTAGCTTTTTAGTTTGCTTAAGGATGCCAATGCAATATACCAGAAATGGGTTGACTTTTATAATAGGAATTTATTAAGGTAAAATCTTACAGTTCTGAGGCCACAAAAAGTGTCCAAATCAAGGCATCAGCAGAAATGCTGTCTCTCCAAAGGTTGACTGCCGGATCCTGGACTCTCTCCATGTGGCAAGGCAAGGCAAAATGGTGGCTCTGCCTGTCTCTCTCCACTTTCTCCTCTAGGCTCATTTTCTCCATGAGATCAGCTGTGGGTGGTCAAGCACAATGACTCATCTCTCCCATCTCCTCTAGGCTTTGTCTCTTCAGCTTTAAGCTACTCTGTGATTCCAGACTCCAGCCCCTCTCTCAGCCTCTCAGGGATTCTCTGTGTTTCTGCAGCAGTAGGCAGTCCTGGAGTCCTATCTCTTAGGGCAAATATCAGTGCATCTTTTTCTCAGTTTCTCCATTTATTTAAGATTCCAGTAGAAGGATTAAGACCCACCCTGGGTCCCGCAATCCAATCAAAGGCCTTTAACTGAAGTGATCTAATCAAAAGGTCCCTTAACTGTATCTAACCAAAAAATTCCACATAAAATAAATTTACACGTACAGGAAAGGGTTAGCTTAAAAACATAATTTTCTGGGGTCCAAAAAATACCCAAACCAAGACAAGTAGGCCTTAAAAGAATAGCTGTAGATCTAAGTGAATATTATGTTGACTATTCAGTTTTACCACTACATGAAAAAAAGGAAAGGTGTTCTAAAAGCTGCAGTCAATTTAGAGAAGTATTATTAGGAAAAGAAACAGAAATCTGGAACAGAAAGAACCATGTAGCACTTTTTACATTAAATATAGGCAACGCCTGTTTAATTAGTCCCAATGAATTTATGTTCTCCTTTAAAAATATTTTACATATACATATGTTAAGAATACCAGATAATATAGCCTATAAATTATATATTCAATTAAGAATTTTTAAAAGTTACTATATCATAAAACAAAAAGGAAAATTATAAAATATTTTGTTTTCCTCATATATATTATTTAGTTAGTCCTATTATTTAATTACTACTAATTGCTACTGTTAATTAGTCCTATTGGGTTGTTTTTTTTTTTTGCTTAAATAATAGTATTTATATAACAGAAAAGTATGAAATTTTATTAAAATACTTATTTACATGTTTAGTTAAAATCATAACATATACATATATAAGTATGTATTACATGTATTTATTTTTGTGTAGCATGACTGTGTCCCAGGTTGGCTGTCTAAAAAGTTAGTCACCCTGGTTGGTAGATAAAGAGAATCCAGGTCTGAAGGAAGGCAGAGTGTACTCATCAGCTTTTGCTGTGTTAATAAACAACCCCATAACAAAGATGCTTAGAACAACAAAGGTTTACCTCATGTCTGTGTTATCTATTGTGCTTCAGTTGTGTCTCTGCTGTCACTTGTCTTCATTCTAGAAGCTGGAGTGATGGAGCAGCACTTACCTGGGATATGCTACTCTGGTTGTGGCAGAGGGGCAATAAAGCTCTTCTCAGATGTGACATTCATCCCTTCTGCTGACATTTTAGTGACGAGCATGTCACATTGCACAAGCAAGTCACATGACTAAGCTAAATTCCAGTGAACTGAGGATGAGTAATCCTCCCACAGAGTAGGACAAAGTGTGCTTAAGAAAAATAATATAATTTTCTAAGTCTCCTTTCTTGGTCACAAATATTTGCTTCCCTCCCTTCCACTCCTATAATATACCTAACTTCCCGCCAAGGAAACACTATCTGCCACAGATTGGTAGATACTGATAGTTCTGCTCTTTGACTTCTTTATCCTGAGACTGAGACTCAAGGAGAAACACCTAAATAGCACATGCTGCTTTTGTGGCAGAGAGAAAAGAGCAATGGCACCACATTATGGCCTTTAAATCTTCTGCTCACATACGGCATGTGCCATTCTGTTAACATTTCATTGATCAGAGAAAGTCCCCATTTCCACACCTCACATTAGTGGTTGGGGTGATATGGTCTCCTTACCAAATGGGGCAGCAGATACTTAGAAGCAATGGGTAATCTTACAGAAGGGAAAGAGAGATGTCAAGATGAAGAGTTAGGAATGAAGATCGGGAGACAGAACGTAGTGTGAGGCACTGGAATCAAACCCTTTCTATCTGGTGCTTAGAGCTTTGGTTTCATATGGAAAGAAGACAGATAAAGGCAGAAAGCTGCCTCATACTACATGTGAGAATTACTGTACATTGTCTAAAATGGAGTTTCCATCAAAGCATCCTAGACATTATAGCAATAGGCACACCTCAAATCAATATTGTTTGTGAGTGCCTAAAATTCACAAGCTACTTTTCTTCAAAAGATTGAACAGGTATTTGCAACTATTATCTCATTTCTCCTTATGAGATTATTTAAATACTATGTGGGGATAGTTGATAAATGCCAATATACTTGACTGAAAAATATGAAACTCTACGAATAAGAGGATGCTCTTAAACATTATAAAGAATGTATATTTTAAGTCCACAGTAAAGATAACTAATAAAGAATGAGCATTATAGAAGGTTTACATAAATGGTGTGAATTCCTTGAATTAGTAAAGGATGCCCTACTACCTCTGCTATTAAATATTTTCCAAAATTTCTCCTCAATATAATACTATCCAAAATAAGATTTGAAATCAGTATGAGAAGGACAAAGTTCATATGATTGATGCTACAAGATAAACGTGTAAAAATCAAGTTTCTTTTATACCTATGGTTAGAAGATGTAATAGGAAAATAATATTCCATTTGCAAAAGTACAGTTAACCATAAAGGAGAGATTAAACCTTATATGTGTTGTCAAATGGCACTGAATCTGCTTTCCAGCTCTGCCATTTTCTGTGTGTCTCATAAAATTGTTTAGCTTTCTAAGTTTCTATTTCTCTCACTTGTAAAATGTAGATAACAATAGTACTTACCTCATAAGTTTGTTACAGGGAGTAAATAATAACTACAAATTTTAGAGAGCTTGCTCTATGTTACCTACAGTTCTAAGGAACTTGCATTTGTCATCGTATTTAATCGTCACAATGGTTCTATGAGATAAATAATATCATTTGCCATTTTTTGCAGGTGAGTAATATGAGGCTTCAAAATGTTAAGGAGCTGGCACAGGGCCAGCCAGCTGTGAAAATCAGTGGTGGGATGTGAACTCGGGCTGTTTGACTCCAGAGCCCACACTCCAAACAACTACATAGCATCATTTGTATTGATCGAGGTTTTACTGGGTGCTTGGGATATATCAATGAACAAAGTAAAGATCTGTGTCCTCCAGGAGGTTATATTCTAACTAGTGGAATGACATAGAAAATTAATAATAAACATAAGTAATAAATAGATTATTTAGTATGTTAGAAGTCATAAGTGCTGAGGAAAAAATTAAAAAAAAATTTAAATGATGTATTTGCACGCATTAAATTGTTAAAAAAAATTACCCCAAATTCTATTATTTATTGCTGTCAAGGGGTTTATGAGATGGAAACTTATATACACTGCCAGTATAACCAAATTAAATGTTCTTCATAACAACATGGTAATATGTATTAAAATTAGTTGAAAGATAGGAATTCCAGGGAAGTGGGTGTGGCGCAGTGGATAGAGCACCCGTTTACCATATGAGAGGCCCCGGGTTCGCTTCCCGGGGCCTCTTGAGGGCAGGCCGGCTCGCGCGGCGCCGTGGGCTGATGCAGCAAGACCTCACAGCAAGGGGGAGATAAGCAGACACAGAGAAGATACGCAGCGAATGGACACAGCAGCACAAGCAGCAAGGGGGGGATAAATAAATAAAAAATAAATAAATCTTTAAAAAAAAAAAAAAAGATAGGAATTCCAGGATGGTCTACCTCAAACCAAAATTGTCTCTGATATAAAAGGACTTTACTTGCCATCATTACTCAATGTTAAGGTGCAAATAGATCCTTCTTGTATGGACATCACCCATATCAAATATCAATTGTCCTGTAAAGTAGCTAGGTGACTCCCAACAAGAGAAATCTATTCTCTCATAGCTCTGGAGGTTGGGAGGCTGGAAGCTGGTGTTGACTGAGCCACATTCCTTCAGAAATCTGTAGGAAGGAATGCTCCTGTGCCTCTTCTAGCTTCTGGCGTTCGCCCTCAGTCCTTGGCTTATATGTGCATCACTGCAGCGTCTGCCCCCAGCTTCACATGACCTTCTCCCTGTGTGTCTATGCCTCTTCTCTCCTTCTTGTATGGACACTGCCCATATCGGATTAATGGCCCACCCTTTTCTAATATGACCTTATCTTAAAAAATTCCCTCCACAATGACCTATTTTCAAATAAGGTCACATTCTGAGGTAGTGGGAGTTAGGACTTCAACATACCTTTTGGGGGCCATAATTCAACCCATAACAGGCCCTGACAACAGTTTGGAGAGAGGATCCTGCCCAGAGCCAAGGGAATGCTTTGCAACTAGGAGAATGTGATGAGAACAAGGGTTTGCAAGTGGGTTAGTTAATGACTAGGGGTAAAAAGAAAAACAAACAAACCAGAAAACATCTAAAAGTGACTGGCACCACACCTTTGGCTCTTCATCATCCCAGTCTGAAGAAAACCTACAAAGAAAATGTATCGCAAAGAATGAAAGAGGGCATAACCGATAAAGGACATCAAGCCTCATCAGGTGAGATCACGAAGGTGATCTGGGAAAGTTTTCCCATCTCTGCCTGCTCTGGGTTTGGTGAGCCTATATACCACCTATAGATCACAATGAAAACATAGGTTGTGCTGATGTTGAATAGAACTCACTAGCAGATGCAATTAAGGAAGGAGACGTCGAGGAGAGCCCATCTAGGATCTCATGTTCTCACCTCTGTTAATATGAGAAATGAGTTTTTGGCACCAGTTCCTTCATTTTCCCTTCACATTATACTATATTTCCAGAAGAACTTTGTAATTGCCTCTGTACGTTAAATCTTTCTAATGATAACAGCATTAACTCAGGCTCACTTTTATTTTGGGCCAAATTATCATCATTGCACCATATGGAATTAATTAAAATGTAGCCAGGAAAGGCTGCTGTGAACGACAGAGGCAGGGTTTGATTCTAAAAACCAGTGGGAATCGTCAGTGAGAAGTGAGAACAGCCAGCCTTCCTGAGCCAGAGCCCTGGCTGATATTTCAAATGCTATTTGTAAGGGAGGGCATGGTGGGCTAGGGGAAGGGGATAGTGAAGACAGAGGAAACATGGGTTAGAAATTGAGATAACAGTTTTAAAAACAAGCTTGGGCTATTCAAGTTGGGAGCATCATTTGGTGTAATTGCATATGTTCAGCATTTAATATCTCTGGAGAGATTTAGCTTCAGTCGCGACGTCTCACATTTAATGAAGCGAAACTCTCTCAGGCCACAGCAAGACATATCTAAGGATGAAAACCAGTAATTTACAGCTTTGGTGACCTTATTACAGTGTACTTTGTGCTTGGCTGCTCTTCACTCTTATCTAGGCCATTATCAAAGGCTCCATGGAATATTGGCCATTAGCTACAGACAGACCAAGAGGCTTTGTCTTCATGGGCTGTGAGAGGGAGTTGAGAAAGATATTGAATATTTTATCTTAACTCCTAAGGAAAATCAAAATAGCAACATGCTCTTTGAAACGCTAATATGCATGTGAATAGTGGTGATGAGGCAAAGTCTCCAGTAACAAACAAGCCTTGGTGCAAGGGCTTCAGAGATGAGCTAATTACACTGACAGCCCAAATAACAATGACTGCTCTCCACTAGCTGATGAATAGCTCCTGATTTTGAGATGCCTAACCTACATCTGTGCTATGGAGATGGAAATAACAACAGGGAAGAAACACCATCATATCTGCCAGATGCCGGTGGCTCACAGAGGGAGGATGAAGAGTTCAGGCTCTCTCAGTTGGGTGAGTCGTAATGCTAGGAACTGACTTCATGGAAGGAGGTCCACTTCAACACGTGCGTACCTACACATCCACTCAGCAGGTACATGGGTCACGTGCTCAGCAAAAGTCTAGGCCAGGTGTTGGCAAACTTTTTCTAGAATGGCCCAGATGCTAAACGCTTTATGCTTTGCAGGCCACATATGGTCTTTGTCACATATTCTTCTTTCATTCCCCACCCCCCCACCACAACCCATTAAAAATGTAAAAAGGATTTGTGCCCTGAGGGGAGGGAGGTGCATGCAAAAAACGAGACAAGCCAATTTTGACCCACAGGCTATAGTTTGCCGATCTTATTCTAGGCACTTGACCAAATCTCCATGACCAACAAACAGAATGGGCCTGCTCTCCCTGAGCTAAGGGGAGGGAATGAAACAAAATAAATCATTAATATCATTAAAAAGATATTAAAAGTTGATTAGTGCTAGAGAAAAAGAAAAGGGAGATCTGGAGGTTAGATGATAGCATTTAAGAAAAAGAAATTTGGGGAAGAACATTTCTTTGACATCATGATGAGAGGAAAGCACTCTTTGGATTTGTGTCTTCAGAAGCGGCAAAAATGGTTCATAGACTCTCAGGTACTTTACTTTTTTATTTTATTTTATTTTTTTATCTCAGGTACTTTAAAGCCAAGTGACTTGGGTTTAAATCACAGCCCTATCACTGAAGAGGTTTTTGGCCCTGAGAAAGTAGCTTAGCATTCTTGAAACTTCATTTCCTCATCTGAAATTTGGGACTATTTGTGCGTGACTTACCATCTAGAAAGGCAAGGCTGCTCTGAGGCTCATGTGAGCTAATCTACATGACAGTGCTCTGTGAATGGTAAAGCAAAAGACAGATTTCTCTTTAACAGCCTCATCAAATTTGCAGCTACTAGAAGGGCTGTTTTGTTTTCTTTTGGTGTGCTTTTGCTTTTGAATTCTATGCAAATGAATAGTCAGCTCGCCAATGAAAATGAACATGGTTTTATGTGTCTGTGAAAAAATACAAAGGCAGAAGAAGAGAGCAGGAAAGGGCACAACTTCCATGTGAAGTGATGTGAGGGATAATGACTAAAAGTCCTGTTTAAAATATTCTTTTACACGGACTACTGAAGTGTCCGAAATTCTAAGAATTGGTCTGTTCCTTGACTGAGGTGCTCCATATGCCAACATGAAGGCTCCTATAAATATGG
>JAQZBX010044069.1:0-21473 GCA_029593785.1 Cabassous unicinctus
CCAAGCAAAACCATTTTATGCAATAGAAGGGAAACCACTTTGGCCTTATTTCTAGATCTGTCCTCAATATCAGGTAGACTCAGTCTGTCTCACACTTTGACCAGTCTCTTTCCCTTTTCCTAAACTCCACATCCCACCAGTGTCAGGACTTACTGATTTTACCTCCTATCACTTAACTCCATTAATTTCTATCTCCTCTGCCATGGCCACAGCCCAGGCTGCCAAAGTCCCTTTTCAAACTTCCACAGCCTTCTATCACTTCTCCCAGCCTCCAGTTTTGCTTGCCTCTAATTCATTTTCCTCAAAGTAGCCAAACTGATTTTTCTAAAACACAAATCTGAAACTCCTCTGTTTAAAATTCTTCAGTGGCTTCCTATTACTCTTAGGATGAAGTCCAAGGTCCTTGTGAGGTCTTCCCAACTGTGGCCCAATGTACTTCTCAGCCTCACTAGTTGACACAACCCAAACTCAACATCCAGGCACACCAACTTCTTTCATTCCTCTGGTGTACAGAGCTCTCTTTGACACCAGGCCATTGTGAATGCTCTGTTTGGGAGGCAAAGAAAAGTTCGGGGTACCTTTTCTCTTAGGCAATTGGTCAGCAGACCCAGACCTACTGACTCTTCTCCAATGAAAAGCTGATCTTTATTCTTTTCAGGTGAAGGGAGATGCATAATACACCATTGTGCCCATTAATACAAAATCTGCCTCTGAAATGGCTTCAGAATTCTTGGTATGAAACACCGACAAAATTATGAAAAATGTTATGCTGTGGTTTATATCTTCTTTCTGGACTTTCATTAATTCTTATAATCTAATAACATAATTATTTGAGGCACTATTATCATCACTAAGAGATGTTGTAATTAAGAACATGGGTTCTGGAGCTAGACTGCTTGGGTTTGAATCCTGACTCTGCTATTTTCTAGTTGCACTACCTTGAACAAATTATTTAACATCTTTGTGCCTCAGTTCCCATCAGTTAAGGGCAACAGTGTACCTATCCCATAGAATTGCTGGGAAGATTAAATGAAGATTAAATGAGACCACGTCTGGCTCATGGTCTGTACTCAGTAACTGTTAGTTATTATTAACTGAAATTCGCAAGAGATTTCTATATGGACTATGGTGGTTTGAAGCTGCATGTGCCCCAGAAAAAAAAAAACACGTCTTCTTAAACCTAATCCATTCCTGTGGGTGTGGACCCATTGTAAGTAGGACCTTTTGATGAGGTTTACTTCAGTTAAGGTGTGGCCCACCTCAACTGGGATGGGTCTTAATTCTATTACTGGAACCCTTTATAAGTGGAATGAAATTCAGACACACAGAGAGAAAGCCAGAGGGAGCAGCCAGAAGCTGAACATCAATAGAACCCAGAAGAAAAGGTGAGACTGGGAGATGCCACTATGTGCCTTGCCATTGACAAGCTAAGGACCAAAGATCACTGGCAGCCAGCCCCAGAACACCTGTCTTTGGGAAGAGAATATCGCCTTGATGATGCTTTGATCTGGACTTTCTTTTAGCCTCAAAGCTGTGAGCTAAGACATTCTCACTGTTTAACCCAACCCATTTCATGAAATTTGCTTGAGCAGCCAAGGAATGTAAAATATGGACTAAAACAATTTCCTTCTGAACTGGTGATCTAGTTACAATATTAAATTTTTGAGAAATAATTAATCTTGTCAATTAATTACCCCCCCTTTTTTTCTTGAATAAGTCTTAATTTTTAGTGGATGTATTTTCTCTCTATATCAGGGAAGACATCAAGAATGAAAGAAACAGACCTTTTTTAGGGCTTGCTAAAGGTCACATACAGGGGTAGTGCCAGAATTTCTAAATAGCAGGAATTTAGAGTGGGCATCTGGTTGGTGTAGGGTGAGGGGACTTGTCTTAATACTACGTTAACACAACCATATACCATTTGGGTGGCTGACAGAAATTACAAGGGGACAAAATCCTCCCCAAAGTAACCCCTTGACTTCTCCCCTGACCTGGCTCAGTGTTAAATGCTTTCTTTTTCTTTTCTTTTTCTAAAGATTTATTTATTTATTTATCCCCCCCTTGCTGCTTGTGCTTGCTGTGTCCATTCGCTGTGTGTTTTCTCCGTATCTGTTTATCTCCCCCTTGCTGTGAGGTCCCGCTGCCTCAGCCCACCGCACCCGGGGCCTCCCACATGGTAAACGGGAGCTCTATCGATTGAGCCACACCCGCTTCCCTGTTAAATGCTTTCACACAATGTTACCTTTTAATCTCCACAGTAACCTCTGCAGTAGGTACTATTATCCTCAATTTTCAGATGTGGGATAACTCAGAGATTTCTGTCCAAAATCACTTAACTATTTTATGGCAGAGCTAGGATTTGTTCTATAATATGTTTGCTTTCCAGAACAGTACACTTTATTCTGTGGAATACTTGCCATACATTTTCATACATTTTAGAATAGTGTGATTTGGACCTGCCTTATGTAAAGTTCTGGTTCTCCATGATTTCAAAATGGGGCAAAGTTGGATGTTCCAACGTACAATCTCTAAAATTCAGGTTTAAAAAATACACAGCTTTTAAAAAACTAATTACAAAAGCAACAGATGCTCCTTGTAGAAAGTTAGAAGTGTAGGAAAATAGAAAGAGGAAACAAAAATCATCTATAATCCTACCATTCAGATATAAGCACTGTTAACATTTTTCCTTGTACTCTTTATATGCACACATTAACTGTAAAGTAAGTTTTAAATAACTGATTTACTTATTTGGTACAAAATATTTAAGAAACAAAGGGACATACAGTGAAAGTAAGTCCTCCTTCCCAATTCTGTCCCTACCCATCCCGTGCCCCTCCTGGGAGGCGATCATTATTACCAGTTTTTAATGTAGCCTTTAAAAGATAGTCCAGGCATGCACATAAATGGAGCTATTTCAAATTTCTTTTTTAAAAGATACATTATTTTATGAGTAAATATAAACATATATCTAACTTTCCTTATACTCTAGATTTGACTTGCCTTTCATCTCCTTTAGTAGCATATCTCTTTCCCAGCATTTCACACTCATAATCATACAGGTTGTTGCACAGGCCAGTCAAGACTACCTTATGCTCTGCCTTGCTGATAAATCCAGAGATGGATCAAGTTCTTGAAACTTTTTTCTGAGATCTTCCCACAAATATCCCACCTAAGAGAGATGAGCAATCAGATACTGCATGATATTGTCTCTTTTCAGCAGGGCTGCACAGATATCAGTATGTGTGATGTTATATCACAACTCTATGCTTAACATCCTTCTAGTAAATTAAATCTTTCTAAGTATTGAGGGTCACTGGGTCTAAATAATTTGCCCATTCCCCTCAGGAAAAGTTGCATTTTTCTGAACTTGCCAAGGTTTCCCCTGCCTTTGCATACACACTTTCCTCTGTCTGAAAGTCATTCCATCACCATCCCAACCTCCTCACCTCCCTTTATTTTTATTTTTTTAATTAAAAAAAATTTTTTTTTTACCAGTGAATCATGACTGTCCAGCTTGTCAGAGATTAGCTACTGTGCTGAGGTGGCCCACGGTCCTTAGATGACAAAGAAATTCAGCCCTACTATGTGTCCTGTGCTAGGGTAGATAGATACTGTCAAGTACACACATACACAAATTCTATGAGGGAGAAATTTTTTTTATTAAACCCACTTTACATCTAAGGTGGTACAGAGGTTGAGGGACTTGACCAAGGTCATGGCACGTCATCCCACAAAGGGGATGTGAAGACCTGGAGTCTCAGCCTTATCTGTGGTATTCCTTACAATTGCACACAGCCAGTAAGTGGCAGAGTCTGGGACTAGAATCTCAGTCTGCAGAGTCAGGTGCTCATCCTCTTAGAGTAGGCCACCTCTCCGCTGCCCTGTAGGGATGCCCTCTCTTGTGACCCCCAGCCCTCTACCTTCCACGAGTCCGACTGCACACTCTCTGTTGCAGGGTGATAGACAGCAGGAGACAAGGCCGGTGATCTGGGGAGTAGGGGAGGACAGTGGAGCCCAGGAGCCTAGATTGCTCACCTCCGTTCCTGACTTGGACCATTCCATCGTACTCTTTATCTAGCTACTACCTCTTTGGGAAAGCTCTGATGCTCTGCGTCTCCCAATATCATTAGGCACGTCTGTGTGCTCCTCACTACAACCTGTGCAAAAACCCCACCAATATATCATTTGATTTATATTTGTTAAGTGGCACTAAAAATATTTAAGTGCCTATACATACCAGGAATTGAGGAAATGGGGAGTAAGGCAAGCTGGGCACTTGCCCGATAGAGGTACAGTCTAGTAGGGATGAAGTTAAGTAAGGAATTATGATAAAGGGAACATGCAGGGGACTAGTGGGGTCCAGAGCAAAGGCTCCTCACTGGTCTATGTGAGGCACAGGAGGTGACGTTTTAGCTGATGCCAAAAGGATGTGTAGAAATTAACCGTGAATTAGGGAATAAAGGAAGAAAGAAGAAGGTTTCAGGTCATGAGAACATGTGTGAAGGCCCAGAAGTATGAAGGAACTTTTGAGGAAATAATGGTTGTCCAGTATGGCCAGTGAATTGTTTGAAGACTTAAACAGATATGGCTTTTAGAAATCTCCCTGGAGACAGGGAGATCAAGGTTCGTAAGAATTTACATGGGATTTCTCTAAAAAGAGTTCAAAGCCCAATATTGGTTCATTTGAGTTTCATAATCCTGCATTATTTTGATGGTTGCTGTTTAGTCTGGGTTTTCTAGGGAAACAGAACTGACAGGAGATATGGGTATATATTATGAAATTTTATAAAATTGTCTCATGTGACTGTGGGGATGCACAAGTCCAAACTCCCTAGGGCAGGGTGTAAGCTGGGGACTCTGACGAAGGTTTTTGATGAATTCCCCACGAGGAGCTGGCTGGCTGAAGTAGAAATGGAAATTCTCTCTTGTGACTGCTGAAATCATCACGTCTCCTTTTAAACTGTATAAGACATCTCTCATTGCTGAAGGCAATATCTTCAGGTGAGCATAGATGTAATCAGCCATAGATGCAATCCACTTACTGATGTTTTAAATCCACAAAATGTCCTCACAATATCATTTAGACCAGTGCTTGCTCGACCAAACAACTTGGCACCGTTACCTAGCCAAGTTGATATATGAGCCTAACCATCAAAGTTGTCTTTGTCACTGAGCTTCTTAAAAGGGCCCTAGACTATTTTCCTCATTTTAGTCCCAGAGTCAAACATAGAGTTTGGCACCAACACTCAAGAAATGTCTGTAAAAGAACACAGTACCTCTTTAGAGCATCTTAGCTCTAAGATAAGGCTCTTTTCTTGTTAAATTTAGTAAAGAAAAAATGCAACAGAAAATGTAGTTGTTTACTATTCCTATTAAAATATACCCTTAAATTAAAATGATAACATCTTTATAAAGCAAACATCAATTTCCAAACTTAAGAACAAATGATGGGTATTACCTACAGTAATAAAGGCAACCCTAAATCCAACCACAAGTGAGTGGTTTTTAGACAGCCATTGAAATTGACCTTCATGAAGGCTTTGCTTGACATGGAAAAATAATGATTTCAACAATGTAAATGGTGAATGGAGACCCAATATAAGCATGGCAAAATTGCATTGTTAAACCATGGTGACAGGATTGTGATGCTAGAGAAGAGAATAAAGATAATAAAATGCCTAATAAGACTAAATGCTTTAAAAATCTTTTCAGTGTAATGGACACAGGTATAGAAAACACATTAAAAATCTTGGCCTAAGGGGAAAAAGGTAAAGACAAATGAGTTTATATGGCTAAGAGACTTCAAAGTGAGTTGGGAGATAATTCCAGAGGTTAAGCTTATGCATGTCTCAGCAGGATCTCATTGACTGCCACAGTAAATAATGGCTCAAATAGCAGGGCTCCTGAGGGCTCTAGGGATATCCAGACACTAATAGGCAGGGCTGACAGCTCAAGAGTTTGGTGCCTTGCCAGTGGGCCTTACTTTGGAATTTATGCTCCCCAGAGTGACAGAGTTACATCAGTTGTGATTTCCCTACACATGGCTCTTCTGCCCCTTCTATTTGAACCTATAGTTAGTACTAGAGTTGATAGGTTTATGTCCAAGAGACTTAAATCTTTGGGCTGTCCATGTGCCAGCTGGGCCTTGAATCTCAATGGAATTTCAACACCTACTCTCCAGTTCATTGGACTCACCAGGATAACTAACAAGGAGATGATGATGGACAATGGCCATCCCAAGGAACAGAGAGAGTCTACAACCGCAAGAAAGGTAGTCCCATCCATCTGCCCAATGAGGTCTCTCAATTAGAGGTGAATGGGCATCACCATGCCAGAATCCTCAGGATTGGCGAATGAACGATGGACTAGAGTAGACTTATTGTTATTCTACCATAGACTTATTGTTATTCTTACTGTTATTCTAGCAATGGAAGAAGTTTTATCATTGATGTGGAGGCAGTGGCCACTGGAGGCTCTGAGTGGAGGGAGAGGGAAAAATAGGGATAAAATGGGGGCGTTTTTGGAACACTGGAATTGTCCTGAATGACGTTACAATGACAGATACAGGCCATTATATATCTTGTCATAACTTACAAAATTGTGTGGGAGAGAGTTTAAACTATAATGTAAACTATAATCCACACTCAGTGGCAATGCTCCAAATGTGCTCATCAATTGTAGCAAATGTACCACACTAATGAAGGATGTTTGTTAATGTAGGAAAGTGTGGGAGGGGTAGGGAGTGTGGCATATGGGAATCCCCTACATTTTTTATTTAACGTTTGTGTAATCTAAGTATCTTTAAAAAAAATTTTTAAGTATATTTTAAAAAATGTTGGCCAAATGATTTTAAGGGGAACAGTATTATAAGTACCACTCAGGTCAAGAAATAGAACTTTATCACATCCATGGAAATTCATCCCAAAACCAATGCTTCTCTTCCCTACTAAGTAACCACTATACTGACTCTCACAGTCATGAGTTCCTTGGATTCTTTAAAAATAGTTTCATCACTCAAATGTGCCTCCTTGGACACTGTAGCTTAGTCTTGCTCCTTTAAAAATATTTGCTATGTCTTTTTTTTAAGGTCCTATATTTTTGAGTTTATAGATTCAATTATTGTTTAAATTGTAATTTATGTTGTAGTTGGCATTTTGATTACTTCTGTTGGGTAATAATATCTAACACATTTTTATATTTAAGTAGTCATGGGGCTACTATCATTACAACTTTAGAAACTTCCAAAAAGGAAATCTTTCTAGCTTTGGCAATTAGTGAAATCAATCTTTTCAGCAGTATCTTAATTATATTCATCCAATTTTATTTTTTTACATATTTATACCAACTACCAGGAACATCTATTTGAAAATTCTGAAAACTTCTTAGTTAAAAAAAAGTTTAAGTAATACCTTTTTTCCTTCCTCAGAACTCAGTCAAAATAGTAAAAGCAAAGAAAGCTGCTCAAGAGCAAGTGCTGGATGCAAGTAGGGCCAAGAAATGACAATCTTTGTTGCATAATAAAAATGAAAATATTGTACAAATATTCATTCTTAAAATACACTTAATTTGAAAGTGTGTTACTCCCAACATAATTTCTCTGAGTACAAAGATCAACCATTATTCAAAATAACCTACAGGTTAGTTGTCTTATCCTTTGAAAGCTTGAGAAACTATTTTATTCAAATTTCCGAATATACATGTTCATATATATTTTTTCCTTTATGGATTGATAGCTTAAATCTTGCAGGTATCTGTTCATTTTATAAATATAAACACATATGTTCAAACTATTGTAATGAAGAGCATTTTAATCACAAAGCCAGCACATGTTACCGTGAATCTGGTTAAAAGCTGGTAGTTGCTCAAGGGAACCATCAGCAGCAAGAGCTGGACTCTTAGGATATTTAGGAAAGTTTCATTCTCGTGACTCCTTGTTCACACACAATGGAGAATTGCCAGCTCTGCCTCCCTGCAAATTCGCAGGAAGGGAGATTCGAGTGAGGGATGATAAGATACCTCTGGCACACCTTGCAATAGCTGTTGAAGCTATTGGTTGGGTACATCCAGATACAATCTCTCTCATGGTTGCAAGAGCTGGACTCTTAGGATAAATACATTTGGTGCATACGTCTTGAACTATCTCAGCATCTACAATTCTTGCTTCAAGCTCAATGATGGGAATTCTTCCATTATAACATAACATTTACCTGTCAATATCTTCACAAATTGGAGGAGAACCATTGAGTTGCAACAATATGTTTGTTTTCAGAAGATTCTTGGCTCATGCAACTTCACTTTCAGTGACCCTTGTACAGAAAGGCATCCATTCTTTTTGAGCAATATGTATGTAGCATGTCTGCAACCGTGGCTGGTTCACAAACTACATAGAGTCCCCACAATCCTGTATCAGTGTAGGAAGTGTTGAAAGACTGGAAACTATGGCAGAGATTGCTATTACAGGTAAGCTGGGCCAGTTTCCTGGATAAATTCATTCCTCCTCCAAAAGAGTGATCCCAGTTGCCAGTGTGTTTGCAACCATGAGAGAGATTGTATGTGGATTGTATGTGCCCAACCAAAAGCTTCAACAGCTATTGCAAGGTGTTCCAGAGGTATCTTATCATCCCTCACTCGAATCTCACTTCCTGCAAATTTGCAGGGAGGCAGAACTGGCATTTTTCACGTGCATGTGGACACGGAGTCGCCGAAATGAAACTTTGCTAACTGAAGCATTTCATCATGGGAAACACCTCCAGCAGCAGCAAGCACTATTCTTGGGCCCTTATAATGTGTGGTTATATAATCCACTAAGTCCTTATGATTAATAGATTTGATATTTTCAGTTGGTCCCCAAATTGTCAGGCCAAGTGCAATATTTTTATTTTATTTTTATTTTTCTAACCAAGTGCAATATTTTGATAAGCTGTGGCATGAAGATAATAAAAAACTTCTTGTAAATTGGTTTCAAATTCTTGCATCTCTCTAAGGATTACTCCATGCTCACATTCAGTCTCTGCTTCTCCAATGGACTGTTTTGTATGTCTGCAAAAATTCAAATATGGAACACTTCACGAATTTGTGTGGTATCGTTGCACAGGGGCTATGCTAATCTTATCAGTATCGTTCCAATTTTAGTATATGTGTGGCCGAAGCGAGCACTGCTATGTCTTTTAAATCTCTTTTAATCTATAGATTCCCTTGTTCATCCCTTTAGTTTTCTTACAGTTTACCTGTTGGAAAACCCAGGCTATTTGACCTGTAGGATTTCTCATAAGCTGGATTTTGCTGACTGTATAATATAATACAGTTCAATATGTTTTTCTGTCCTATATTTCCTGCAGTTGAATCTAGATGCTAGATTAGACTCAGGTTTGATCCCTTTGGCAAAACTAAGCTCCCCCCACCCCCTTTTTAAACTGAATTGAACTATTAAGAAGTCTACATTTCCTCTGGGTCCTGTTCCCAGCTCTTCCTGCCTGTTCTCTATAGCATCCTGTTCTCAGCTGTCAATCAAGGAGCTGCTTACTGTATCTACTCACAGGCCCCTTTTTGCTCTTAGAATTTCCCAAGCTAATCAGTTCCTCTGACACATACAAAAGTGACTTTTCACTGTTTTAGGCAGAAGATCCCCTGGCCTGCTGAGCTGGGAGTTTCTAGTCTGTCCATTGACATCTTACCTGCAAAGCCTCAAGGAATGGGGGAACATTCTCTCCTCCTTCACTCAAATACACCAGCCTCTTTTTCACTTATTTCCCTCATATTACTTTAAATCTTATTAAAGCAATAAAAAATTGACTTTAACTTTTAAACTGTTTCCAGTGACCTCATTTAAAGTTCTAACATGTAGCTTTATATTACCTTTTATTTTCTGAATGCACTTTTGGTCTAGAGGCATTTAAAATGACACAATTATTACCCATCACTATCATTATTATATCCTAAGATCCAGTTGACCAGAATTTAAGTTTGATCATAGTAATGGATAGCTTGGAATTGTCATTCTAATAGTTAAGATTTATGGTGCATTATTCTTTGAAGAAGAAGATTGATAACCTTATCAATTAATTTTTCCCAAGGTTAAATAGTAGAGCCTACTTTTCATACTAGAGCGAGTCCACAGCCATTTATGCCTTACATGGCAGTTAAAGGCCATTTAACCTGGGGTCATCCATGGCACTTCCCTTTCCCTCCTATCTGTACATGTAATCCTTCACCAAACTCTTCAATCTTTCCACCTCTTTCCATGTCCTTTGCCAGGCTCATAGTCCAAGCCTCTATCCCTCACCTTCACTACTACCTTTGCCTCCTAACTGGTCTCCCAGGCTATACTCTTGGTCCCTCAAAATCTATTTTTCCACCCAGGAGTCTGAATGGCCTGTTTAAATGGAATTCAGTTGGTGTTTCCCCCTGCACTAACCACTCTGATAACCCCTCACTGCATACAAACTCCTTACCACAGTCAGCAGGACTCTGTAACCTGACCCTTGCCTACTTGTCCAACCTTACCTCATTCTACCCTCCCAGTTTCTCTCTCTGTTCTAAGTGTTCAGGCTTTCCTTAAGTTCCTCAGAAGTGCTCAGGTCTCTCTCAGCTTGGAACCTTCACACATGCTGTGCTCTTGGCTGGGAACACTCTTCCCCACTCCACTCTTCACTCTGTCATCATTCAGGTCTCAGCGGTGACTTCCAGGACCACCTGATCTAAATTAGATTCCCCTCACTTATACATTAAATACCCTGTTGTTGAAATCTATTCCTTTTCTCACCTTCAAATTACTTATTTTAATTTGTAATTATATATTTATCTGCATATTTTATTTCATAAATACCTGTCCCAATAGACTGTAAGTTACACAGGCAGAAACCTCTGTTTTGCTCACTGTCGTATCCCCTATAACTACACTGGGGCCAGTGAATAGATGCTCCAATATACATATTTGTAATCTGATGAATGCATATATTCTGATGTTTTTAATTTATGATGTATTGTAGTTTCTCACTAACTTGTACATTTATATGAAAAAGAAAGATTTCTTGTAATATTTAATTATCTTAACTGAAAACTCACACTAAATTAATGCACATAAATTAAAATCAAACAACATATAAAGTTTTAAATAGTGCTGTGGAAAAACCTAACACAGCTGAAACTATAGTAATGGCATATTTTAAAGGCATGTCTTTTTCCAGCCTTTACAGACCAAAAATGAAGTGACTAAAAAATACATCTTTAGGTATTAGCTATTCCATTACAGAGCTGATGTAACTTCATGATACATTTTTATTTCATTGGCTATTTTTCAGTTTTTTAGGTCAAATGAGGGGTACAGCCCCTTGTTCTAGCTTAAAGGACAGCCCGGATCAAATGCTGAAAGAGCCTTCCTTTCCTTTCTGATTTTGTAAACCATCAGGAGACAGTTAACAGGTATTAACTTGCCTCTTAGCTTAAGCAAACCCACAAGGAACTCTCATTCTTTTGCTTGTATGTTTCTAGGACTTAAATTGTGCGAGGCTTGAATTATCGGCTGCAAAACAGCAGAGGGAGCTCATGAGGTTATTTTAGGCAGCTATTACCAAACGGAAAAGGAAGCAAAAAATAACGTCTTCAAATGAGAGGCAAAAATGACCAAAATTCAATTTCAAAACAAAGGGCTGATACAAACTAACCCTCAATCCAGACCCACAAGTCCAACTCAGTCTGTGGTTACTTACTCCAATAACCCAACATACCCCTGGGTGCCCACTGCCCTGTATTCCTAATTATCTTTCTCATGTGTAAAAACTAAGTTGTTAGACAGCTGGCTTAAACACTATTGTGCTTATATTTTTAAATGTGTTTTTAAATACTCAGGGAAATTTCCTTTTGGGAACAACTCAAATAGTGTAAAAGAAAATTAGATTGTAAACCACAGAATACAGAGTATATGAACTATAGTCCTATCCATTGGAAAGAGTGAGGAGAACCAGGAGTTATATCCTGAGTTTTAGGGTTGAGATAAGACGTCACTCCCTGTGTGGACAGTTGTAGTATGAAAGATATGAACTGAAAGAAGAGTATCTCTTAATTGGGAGAAATCACAGCAAGTGACATTGACCCTGCTAGCCATGTTGTCCGCTGAACTTTAGCCTGGGAGACAGGAAACAATGTCTAATATTAACAAATCATCAACAGCTTTCACTCTGAGGCATAATCATCAACTCAGCTGTGACTGCATTATGGTTCCCAGAAGGTGAGACAGGCTGCCCACAGCACCCACAGGGGCTGGGCTGGGGCTTTGTTGCTAGTATCCTATCCTCAAGTATGTCTGGATCACAGCTGAGTATCTTAGAACACATTTTGAAATACTCGTCACTTCTCCTGGGTGTGTGTGCATGCTAATTGTGGCATTGGGAAATTGGGCAGATTTTGGTGAGTGGTCAAACTCCATGAAGCTCAGGGTCTTGTCTTGGTATACGATCGGTGGCTCCCAAAGAGTACGTTTCTCTTCTTGTGTTATTTTAGGATGAATATCAACCTTTAAATAAAATATTGTGAGTTGTAACTGTACTGGAACAACAAGCAATTTAATTCTGAAAGAAACTAAGATAAACATGTAGACATATACTACTTGTTCAGTTTTATGCCATTAAGTTTTCTATTCTTGACACTATTTCAAGGGCCTACAGAAAAGTAAATTACTTTTTATAATAAAGTGAGTGCTTTTAATAAACTCATGAAATGAATGAATGCGTTAATGAATACATTATGACAACTTATTTTCTTTATAAGATGAGCAGTTTGTTCTCCTAAACTTGTTTATAATTTGTTCTTGGATAAAAGCATACATTTAGAAAGGAAAGAATAAAGAAAGCTTTGTTTGTTTTCTAAATACGGCTATAATTCAATTGTAATAAAAGGAATCTTAGAAAAGATTCCAATTTTTATTTAAGTTACACAAAACATTAAAAGTCACCAGGAATCCCTAATTATTGTGATCTTGGGGAACCACAGAACACTAGATGTCAACATAGCTGTAGGATGAATTTCATATCATATTGAGCATAAACTAGGATATTGTGCGGTTCCTTTCCTGCAAAGTTTATCCACCTGAGTGTTATAATGAGTAAAGTAGAGATAAGTCACTCCAAATCCCTGCGACATGGTTTCCTCTTTAGTAAAATGATGGGCTTGGATTAGATGATTCTCAGGTCTCTTCTAAGGTCTAATACTCTAAGACTCTGCGACACAAGCATCTACCCCCAAAGGTTCCATTAAACTACATGAAACATAAAGGGGCTACTTGTTTAAAATGTCTAGATTGTTACCTTACTATAGAACAGGACAGCTCACACCAATGTGGCTAAGCACTTCAAAGAATCTGTGGTAGTGAAGGGACAGCTGATGGAACTGGAAATGTCCATTGGTGACAGAAACTCACTTAGCATCATAAACAAGGACTAAATAAACTAAGTAGCTGATTCTCAGAAAGGAACAACAGCCCTGAAACTTCTAATTTTAGTAAGTCCTATACTCACCAGGTAGGTGGTTATCTTCTCCTACTAAATAACTCGCTAACCGCTACAATATCTGGTAAAGATGGCCCCTGTCAGGCCCTTCTAATGTGCCCTTACTACTAATTATACCAGCCACCAGCTGAATAACAAAGCAAATGGTTATCCCAGCACTCATTCTCTCATTGCTGACTACTAACATACTCAAGTAAGAAGCCTGCATAGAATGAGCCTCCATTGGTCAGGCAGGATTCTGGCCCAAGGATGTGTTTATTGTTCCCTTGCCACTTTTGAAATGAGATCCAGAAAGGATTTATAAGTTCAAATGGGTTTGCCTCGTAGGGAATTGGGGTCTTTCCTACTCACCTTCTCCCTTGCTCCCCCAATAGTGATGGGACAGGGCACTACCTTTTACTCTGCCTCCCAAGGGCAAGGACATCTTATTGTTCACTGTAAGAATGGGCAAAACATTCCCTCTGTTGAATTAAAAGGTATTGATATAAGTTATGCCTAAATGGAGGTTCAATGACTGTGGCAAATATTGAGATGCTGGGTCCGACTAAAGAATGATACGAGAAATAGGAACACCCTAATCTTGTTTCAGACCACCCATTTTTAAGAGATTTTGAGAACGATGTGGACAAATGATAAAAACAGCAGATAAACACTTTCTAACAAGCGGAAGATTCTATCCTAACCACCAACACAGTTTAAGTGAGCTAGACTGGCCTTGAGGAATCTCCTTTCACCAAGTTTGATCAGTGTAAACAGCGCAGAACCAAAGCAAGTCATGAGAACAGATCAGTTTGCTCCTCCCAGAGCTAAAATGCAAGTCTCAGATCTTTATTCCAATGTAAGAAGCCAGAGCACATGGGGCCATTTACGAAGAGCCAGAGAAAAGAGGGCATGAGACAGAAGGAGTATAAAAGAGGCTGGACCTGAGAATTTCTACACACAGTTGCACACACTGGCATTACACAAAGGCACCAGGACAAAAGTTACGCAGGGGCTGACAACCAGCCTGCACTCTGTTCCCCAAATGCTGTGTCCTGACAGGGGACTGTATCCACCAAGTGGGGCTGAGGGTACCTCTTTAACTTCACACAGGCTTCCTTCCCTGCTTCAATAAAACAGATGTCCACTTTATCATCTAGTACTCATGTTTATATTTTCTATATATTTTCTAAAGGAAGACTGCTATCATTAGAACAATATCTTTATTGGAGATATGGGCTCTCTTGGCATATTTCTAAGCATCTTCTCGTTTTAGTTCCTTAAATTTTTTCTGATATTTCCCATCTATTCCTGGCCCTATTCATAAATATGTCTGAATGTTGCTCTTTATCATCAGAAGCAGATATAGTTCTTCTGCTATATGCTATTTGGTTTAAAGAGTCTCAAAGCTAATGGTGTTCATCTCGTGGGTATTAATTTGATATCCACTTGTTGGTTTCCTTACTTACGTATGCCTTCTGGCTGAGTAAGCTACTATGAACTTAAGAGAAGGGCCTGACTGATTTGTACAGGTAGACTTCCCATGGCATGGGTATTGGAAAGAGTTGTATTTGGAAAATTTAATTTCTTAAAATGAAAAGAGCTGAAGCAAATATGGCAAAATGTTAGCATCTGTTGATCTGGGTAGTAGGAAAACAAATACGTATTCTATCATTTTCCATATTTTTAAAAAAATTTGAAATATTTTATAACTTCTAAAAAAAGGAAAAGCTAGAAATAATGTTATGACTTAGGTAGTGGCACATTTGTGGCAATCTTACCATTTCTGTGGGTCTCTGTTTGCTGCATCCTCTTTCTGGACATGTAGACTCTTTTGTTTTTTTCATAAATTGTTCTTTACAAGGCCTAGAAACATCCAACAGAGATTTCTCATAAAAAAGACTGGGTATGGGAAGCAGATGTGGCTCAAGCAATTGAGCTCCTGCCTACCACACGAGAGGTCCCTGGTTTGATTCCTGGTACCTCCTAAAGAAGACAGTGAGCTGGCGCAACGGGCAGGCGCGACAAGCTGCTTCAACAAGGTAACTCAACAAGAGGCACAAGAAGAAAAAACATGAGAGACACAACAAAGCAGGGAAAGGAGGTGACTCCCTCCCACATTGGAGGTCCCGGGTTTGGTTCCTGGTGCCTCCTGGAGAATCAAGGAAGAAAACAGACACAGCAAGTGCTAACAATGAGGGGGTTTGTTTAAAATTTATTTTAAAATAAAATAAGTCTTAAAAAAAAAAAGACTAGGTAGCAGTCTCTTGAAAAGAAAGATAGAATCCTTTCAAAACTCCTTTCTCCCTCTTTAGAAACATAAAACTTTGATTTCCCCAGTGTCCCAAGGGCAGTGATAGCATAACTGTAAGAGAGCAATAAACATTGAACAAAAAGTGGCAGTGCAAGCATTTGAAGTTGTATTGTCTTTATAAAGAAAGCCTACCTTTTCAAACTTTCTTAAGATACTACTTTGTTTACTCAAGAGACTCACTGTTACCAAATAGCAACATTTGTAAGAATCTTTGTAATATAATAAGGTTTTATTTGAGGGTCCAGAAGGAAGGAGGGTAACATTACAAAGAAAATCTTTTTGAAAATCCAAACAACTTGACAGAAATCATGAAAAACTTTATCAGAACTGTTGAAGGATACTGAATGACTGATTTTAAACAGTCCTGTGAATTTTTTCAATAAAAATAGAAGTGAGCAATTGGTTCCCATTAATTAAGGCTATTAAATTCAGTGAACACAGTGTGTCACTTTTTTTTTCTCCATTCAAGAAGCTGACCCTTTGGTAGGGGAGAGAATGACCAGTGGTGATTTAGTGTGAACAGGTCTTGCTACACAAGGTTAAATCACAGGACACTTTGACAGCAAATTGCAAGAATGTTAAGAAAGCCTTCTTGGTGGGAATGAGGTTAAAGCTGGGACTTGAAGTAGAGGTTACCTAGGTGGTTAGAAAGGGTGATAGGCAAGAGGAGTCAGAAGAAGAAATCAAGGACAATGGTGTCAATTCTACCATCCATACAAAAACAAATGGAGACTGATGAGAAAACTAAAGGGAGAATGAAGTAGTCTCAAGAGATCACTAGTGATAAAAAGTTATGTATTATTTACATTATGAAGCCAGTTACTACTATCAGAGGACAGAGAACTTATTTATCTGCGCCAAGTTAAATATACACCATTTTCTCCCTGACACTGATAAAGAGGGGTTGCCTAGGCAAAATGTGGACACCACCAATGGTATTTGAAGGATCTAGGAACCAACATTTCAAAGCACACTGAAAACTTATGCTCAATGCCATTCCCTCTTACTCCCCTGGCCAGGAACCAGTCTATATCTCCTGGTTTAATACACTATAAACAACATGCAACTTACAAATAAACCATTATTGTTGCCACTTGGTCTGTAGAGACCCAGCTCAGCCCTAGAGATCACAGAGACTAGAGAACTAGATAGGATTCCTGCCCCTGGGCCCACAGCCGAAACTGGATCTGCAGCCTGAAATTGAGGGACTGGCAGCTTGATTTAAAAAGAAAAGAAAAAGGGTGGGGGGAAGCAACTCCTCCCACCCCCAATAAAGGCCAGCATCTTTTCTGAAAGGCCACGGAATAAACAGCCTTGAGCATGCGGTGTGGGTGGGCACAGGGGCAGGGGGCAGGTGCCGTGCCTAGTGCTGTCACTGACCGGTGGCCCCACAGGGTTAAAGGGGTGGTGGCCCAGCTCCTCCAGGACCTGGGAGACCTGACACAGGCACTCCCAAGTGCACTGGATAAAGAAGCTACAAAAACATGGGACCCCTTAATGAGACGTTTTTGTGCTTCGGTGACTCGTGATGAAGGGCTGCTTCAGGAGACTAGTGAGGAAAAACCTTCCAGGCTTTTGTGTAGAGAAAATGGCAGGCACTCTCCATCCTTTTTTGGGGGGTGCTAAAAAGAAGGCCTTTCGGAGTCTTCACGAGAGAGATGTGGATTTTAAAGGCGACCTTAGGTCATACAGAACTAATCAAGCGAAAACAATAAGAAAATGAGCCTGACAGCAAGTATCTGAGGACTTTATCAAAAAGAATTAGGAATGGACAAATTCACTGGGAGCTGCAAAGGATCAAATCTGCAAGGTGGCATTGTGTGGCCAGCGTTAAATTATTTATTCATTGTTAATTTATTTATTTATGTATGTGCAAATGACCTTGCTGCTGCAGGTGCTAAGAGGCCTCTGAAAAGGCCTGGGGTTTTAGATCCAGGGCTAGGATACTGGTCCATTTAACTCATTCTTTCCTTAAGGCGATCAGCACTGACTTTTATCTAAGGAGATAGAGGAGAACAGACCATATGTGTGCAGGGAATGATGTAGGACTTGAGTAGCCCTAAGGACCCAAATATTTCAGCTTCACTCAAGATTCTGGGGAAGGCTCCATGCAGTTTAATGTCCAACAAATTAGCAAATGAATGCTTATGTCAATATGTGAAAAATCCCTGGTTGGTTTAAACAGATAAAGAGCCTCTAGGGAAACTCCAGAAAGTGCAGGCTCTTTTTCTTACCCTTTTTTACTTAAATTTAATTTTTAAAAAGGGGCATAGCACTTCTGGAGTGCTATGGAAACTCCCTCCTCCCCACAAAAGGTCAAATAGACGTTTGATCTTGTACGTACTTCAAATATTCTTAATGTGACTGCTAGAAGAAATAAGATTTTATCAGCTTTTCTCTGAAACATGCTCATTATACAATAGTGTTCTGCCCAAATTAAAAAGCAGAGAATCCATCTCTACCTCTTACACGTGGGGCCTAAGGCGTAAAAGCAAATTAACTCTGTGTGTACATCAGCAGAGTATAGGGGAAACCTGAGGGTGAAATCAATAGTGGTCTTATTTTCTCCAGGTTTAGGCAAATAATGATGAACAAAAATGGTCATCCTGTGTTCCTGCTGACCCAGCACAGTGGGGACGCTGTGTAGGACATGACCTTTGCGGGAAGAGAACACAAAAACTCAGCGTGGGTGATTCAGGCAAGAAGTTGCACATATTGAAGCCAGTGACATCATGCCAGATCATTCTCCTTGAGGAGAAAAGCCCACTTATTTTGCAAACGAGATATATGGCGGCCAAAGATCCCTGGAGGACAATCTTTCTGCTAAATTAGTGAGCAATGCTAAACAAATGATTTGACTTGGGAAACAGCTGCATTCATAGTTTGTAGCTGCCTTTCAAGGTGAATTGAAAACTTCTCCTGAACTACAAAGAGGTAAGCTTTCGCCAAAGTGGGGGCAAGGCGGAGTGGGGTGAGGGGCGGGGGTAAGAAAAAAAGAAAGAAAAAACAAAGGCAATTTTTTCAAATATAATAGTAAGATTGTCTTTCACAGATTCAGTTGTTCTTGGTCCCTAAAATAGAATAGATTAGCACCCACATGCTAAATAAATTAAAAAGTTCTACAGGATAATTTTTCCATATTGCTGAACACCATTAATTTATTCTCCACTATTATGAAATTTGTAGATAGTTTTATATTACAAACTGCCTAAAGCATAAAACTTCAATATCATTTCTTCCTCAAAAATTTTTTGGGCTTTCCTAAGAGAAAGGGATAGCCAGTCTATAATCAATAACATGATAAACCAAAGCCTCACAAAGTTAGGAACTCCTTAGATATGTTTTTAACATCTGAATCCCATAATTAATTTTCATATGTAAAAGTGCTATTTTGTTTGTGGCACACTGCAATGTAATATACCCTGCCTATGAATAGGAATTTTAAAAACATTTTATTTCATTTGTTCCTAGGTAGGTTTTCATTGGTAATATGGATAGTGCTGTATTTGAAGTAATAATAATGCATTTGAAGTAATAATAAATAGATGAGTCTTCTTTCCCATTATTCTAAATTAATTAAGATTTTATTTAAAAAACATGGAGGGAATAAAAGGAGTGAAAGTAAGATTATTCCAAGGTAATTTATGGAAATAACTGTTTAGGAATAGAGCAGTTTTTTATTCTGGTACAAGAAGATGGAACTTGTCATTAAAAAATCTTTGACATTCATGCATTAATTTTGCTTAAGTAATTTGCAAATGACAAGTTTCTTAGAAAAGTTAGAGTTGAAGTATTTCAATTTCAAAATGTTTTATGTGGCAGGGGTGGTGGGGAGGAAGAAACATCTTCATAATTTTCTTATTCTCTTTTAATCCATGCAGTTTGATTGATTGGAAACTATCAGGCCAGAATTAGCAAGTATCATCAAAATCTACTTATTTTAAAAATCAGCATTGTAAGACTGTTCAGAGAATAGATTATGCTCAGAAAGGAGTTAGTTGAAAAAATTCACAAAAAAAAATGTGTGTCAGTTTTCCAATATTACTGGAATATCCATTTCACTAATGTTTGCATGCTTGAAATGTCGAAATAAACATTAAAAAATAAACATAGCTTAAGTACTGAATTTTATCATTTAACCATTGCAATTTTTCATTGAATATTAGGAGATCTTTTTGATGATAACTGCTCATGCAAAACACAAACAGATGCTCTGATTTGGTGAGTGCATCATAGGATACTGCTCCTCAGCATTGAATGCGGAGTTGTCAAAGAAATTCAAAAGTTATCCTTTCAAAGCCCTGCTATCATACAGAGCAAAAAAGACAAACATGTGTTGTTATTTTGCTGTGCTCACCCATTTAAGTCATGCAGACTTAGTATCTGCTCCTACTCTAGAGTGTAAGAGAAATTTCTGCTTTGCTAGCCATTAGATCTATAGCATTAGAACAGTGCTTGGCATATAGTAAGTGCTCAATTAATATATGTTGACTGACTGAGTGCTTCTTTCCCACTTTTTGCCTTTTCAAAATATTTCCCTGACTCATATGGATATTGCTGAAAAACCCAAGCACCTCTTTCACACAGTAAACTGGTCATTCAGAGACTACTAAGTGTAATCTTCAGGTCTTTTGTTTTTTTCAAGTTTTGGGGGAAAAATTGGGCTGCTTGCTTTGAGAATCTAGTGCATCATAGCCTCAAAACTTACAGATCTCTGCAATGGAAGAAGCCTTAGAGACACAAATCTCTGCCCTGCTCAGTGCTCTGTGGGCTTTTCCTTACAAACTGCAATTACTTCAACTCCTGTGCTCTCTGGCTTCTGGCTGGGTTTGTTAATGGGACACAGCACCAGGAAAGCAAAGGCTGGGAGGCAGTTCTGCTTCTGCTTCTTCCTTGCCTTGGCACTGTGATTCTGGCAGTGGCGGATCCCTCTATGATTACCAGTTCGTATTGGGTGATCTCCTTCCAGCTGCTGGGTGAGCCCCTCTTCTATAGGTCACTGGGTTATGGGAACAGCATTGCCTCCCCCTTCTCCTTCAGGCCTGATGCTAAGGGCCACTGACAGCTGCTACTTCTTGGGTACTGCTACATCCCTTATGGGTTTCCTCAATCTTGCTCACACCAATGTGAATAGTTCCTTCATTAAATACTCTTCAAAATCCCAACTGAACATTCCTCCTTCTTCCTATTGGAATACTAGTACAGAGACCACCTGGTCCAACTCCCCATCTAATGCAGCAATCCCTACTGCAACATTCCCCTGCCTCAATTTGCCCACTTCTAGCATTCCGGGGAATCTACTTCATTTATAGACAGTTTCATTTATTAAAATATTATTCATTTTTTAGAGGTGAGAAAGATCTGCTTCCCATGAAATCCTATTTCTGTCTTCTGGGACACACAGAATAAGCCTCCCCGTTCCTCTACCTGACAGCCCTGTAAATATTAAAACAGCTGTCATTGTCTCCCCCAAGTCTTCTCTTCCCCAGGCTACATAATTTCAATTTATTTTCTTCTTTTTTTTAATATATTTTTTATTTATTTTGTAAAAGATACTTACATTACATAAAATGTTACATTAAAAAATATAAGGGATTCCCATATGCCCCACTCCCCACACCTCCCACTTCCCCCCACATTAACAACTTATTTCATTAGTGTGGTACATTCATTGCCAT